>JXWZ01009842.1:0-22443 GCA_000956215.1 Anopheles farauti No. 4
TTTGAGACGGTTGGAAACATTTATTATTCCATTTTCCTTTCAGTCGAGTCTCAGCGAGCTGTCGAAGTATCGTTTTTGCTCTCCGCATCATGTTTTTTTTTGCACATAATTAGTGTATCGCTATTGCTTGGTAGAAGCATTCCTTCTCGATCCCTTCACAAACCGTCCACCGTCTGGAAATGGAAATTGGACAGCAAATAATTCACAATTGCACGCTCCAAGCGGAAGGATGCTTGAGCCGAAAGCAAAGCCGAAAATAAACCTCTTCCATGTTCGATGTTAAGTGGGCCGTGTTTATTGATTGTTTGCACGGAAACGTCACGAAATCAAAGGCGTTCCAGCGTTGGGCGGATAATTGAAAATCTCGACCCAATTGCGCCAAAACCCTTGCGTCCACTTCCTGGTTCGACTCGCGATGCCATTCGCTTCGCTGGTCAATAAACAGCGGACCATTTGGGACGTGAGAAAATGTGGCCTGCCGTTAAACAAGCAGACTTCATCAAGTCAGGCGTAAGTTGACTATTTAATGCAGTCGAGGCAGCCGAAACGAAACGAAACCATTAACCGGTGCGCAGTGTTCCGTTTGGTGGTTTTGGTTTTTAGCGTGCTTTTTGCTGAAACGTGGCAAACAGACACAGGGTGAAAGAAAGGTGAATTTCAAATGTCGCCTCATAAAATGGTGCTCTTTTTTCTTTTGCTGCGCTCGTACGATGAATAGGACTTGCACCGGAAAATTCGTGCAACATTTCAAAACACACACCCGGTGTGGTGTAATTAAGCCGAGAATAATCTGCTATCTGTTCGCCCTTCGCATGCGTCCATGCTCACTTAGCACCCGTTGTCCCACTGTACAACCGAGAATAATCTGCTAAAAGTTATCGTCTCACAGAAGCGATTTCGGGGCCGAGTAGGTGGCGATTAAATTTCCCGTAGATGCACACCGCGCAATTACGATTGCGAGTGTGCGGGACGGCGCGAAAAGCACCGTGAGCCTTGACTTATCTTTTTGCGTGTCCCGCTGAAAGGAACTGCAAGACGGAAGCGCCCCCGGGACGGACGGCTGTCAGACGGTTTCATTGCGCCGGCCCCGTGGCCGGGTTTAGGAACGAGTAGATTTAGGACCCCGCGGAGGACCCCTCCGTGTGTCTGTGCGACGGTGTGTGTGCAACGTGGCGCAAACGTGCTAAAGCGCGGTCGTGCGGATTATAAAAACCGGTACTCGCAATGAGGACACCCAGAGTGTGCTATTGTTTCCGGAGGCGGCGGTGAAAGTGAGGTAAACGATTTTCGTACGGCTAATTATAGAGCTGTCACAGGGAAATCGTACGTGTAGTACGTTTTGTGTACGACAATGACGAATAACAGGCATGAAAAGAGTACGGTGTTCGGAGGAAAATCTGCTGTCCTAAAGCTGTTTAAGAACCTTAAGGAACGTGCAAATCTCAATAACTCGTACCATTTTAGACATTTTTCAACGATAAGGGAAAGACGAAGAAGCGAGGAATTTCAGAATGTATTTATAAATATTTTTGGTTGGATTTTGTTACTCCTAACACATTATTTGCAAGACGAATTACCTTGCAAGCAACTGGAAAATTCGATAAAATCTCAAAATTTTTGATGAAAACTGAACTACCAGAACCATTTAGTTTGTTTTATATCAGCCATAAGATAATCGAGAAATTAAACAAAAATAGATGAATTTATGTCTAACAATGAACATTTTTTTATAGATTTGATTCAATTTCCGAATAAAAACAAACAACAAAAAGAGGGTTTAAGATTTTGGTAGAGTAAAAGGTAAATAGTTTGAAAATAATGGACAAAAATCTGTAAGAAATTAAAAAAAGATATGCTATGTTTCTTTTCCTCCAAAAATGCTCCTCCCATTGCTTCCCTTGGAATATTCCAAAAATGCGTTTTAGAAACCATCGAAACAACCACTCGGTCTTTATCGTATAATCGTCCCGAGCATGCGTTTTGCCTTGCTCCTAGTATTTGCACTCGCGTCCACGGCTTCTTTGCACAATGGTCAAACACGCACTTGGAACGGGCGGATAACAGCCGCCTGCCAACAGCTTGAAGTGCCACGTGCATCTTTGCTGAAGCGACGGTTCGCACCGAAGATGTAATCTTTACCGGCACTGGAACGAAAGACAATGGGCGAGTGTGGTGGGACGACGACAAGTGGCGTGTTTTGTGAAAAGGAAAAGCTTGTTGGCTGACTGACAGACTGACGGGGCGGACGGACCGAGTGACTGATGCCTACCGGTGGCAAACAGGACAAACCTTCCGCCGTCTGCCGTCCGTCTGTACGTCTATTGTGCGCACCGTTTTTGTTTAGCAAAAAAAACTTCAGAGCAAGCGACCCGAGCGACGGAACAAAGGAAAGCTCATCTCATGCTTAAGCTATTTGTTTTTTTTTGTTTTGTTTTCTTTTGATTTTTTTTTCTCTTGTGCTTGCTCCAAAGACCACAATTCGTCTCGGGTTCGTGCACCGTATTGTTTCGCATTTTGTTTAAATACAGAGGACAGAAGAAAACAAAAAACAAAAAACCGTCTCCCGAAACACAGTCAAACAGATGATCTACAGACAATATCGCTCAACTGTCGACGAATGTTTGACTTGACGAGGTGAGACAATTCGTCCCGCGATGGCGATACGGCGATGCTTTTTCGCTCGCACAGAGCGAACATCGAAAAGTGGTAAAACAAACATCACCCGTACAGCCGATGCCGGATAGAGAAGGATAATCTTTCCTTCCTTCGATGCTGTCGGTTGGATATAGGTACGCCTAATCGTCTCACAAAGTAGGCAGAGAACCGAACCAATCCGCTTACACCGTTTCGACCGAGTGATGCCAGGAACAAATAAATTAATCAGCGTTCTGCCACTCTGCGATAAAATGATTCGAAAATGGAATCAAGATTAGTACCACCCGTTCAGCCCCCGGTGGCGATGGCAAATGGCTTCGGCGGACCCACATCGAACAGGGTCGATTTTCGTGAACCATTCATGACAATACAGCCGGCATCGGGGAGCAAAAAGCACGCGAATCACATCATTGCACCGGAGGTACTCGCAACGCGGACAGAAAGTAAAAGTTTCGCTGCTTCAGCTTCACTGATTGCGAGTTCGTTTCTTCTTGACCATGGCTTAGCTCGGCAGTGGCTTGCTCCGAATGAAAGTTTTTCGTACGGCAAATTTGCTGCAAAAAACCGAAATCAAAGCAAACTTTCGTAGCGCCGTTAGAACATCGATTTTTAGGGTACTTTCCCGTTTTTATGCTGGCAGTTTTGGGCTGGATAATCGCGCTGGGGATGTTGCGTACCGTGATGGTTATGGGCTCGTGATGAGAGCGAAATTGATTTGTATTTGCATCGCTTAACAAGTTTCCAGTGCATTTAAAGGCACTTGAAGTTATGTTTTGTTCAAATGTAATAGAAGTAATTGTTGCTGCAGAGTGTTTGTGTCTCGAAAATAGTATCCTAAACTTACTTTTAAATGCAAAAGGAAGAACTGAGACCATAATTTGATGAAATATACAAAATTAAACCGTTTCTTATACACTATACTATTGCGTTTTTCATGTAAATTAAATTTACTTCTAATTTTGTAGAGGAATAATTTTTAATCTGATATTTTTTTTAATAAAATGAGACTCTAAATAGAAAAAAATCGTGTTTTATTTGTATTGAGTTTCGTATTTGAACTCGATAACATAGATACGGTACTCATCGATTCAATTACTGATTTAACTAATTTTGGATAATAAACTAGTCATCTATATATTTAAAAAATCAAAATTGAGAGAGCGTTCCATTACAAGGGTGGGTGAAGATTAAGTAAGTGAAATTAACTATGAGTAAGAGTTAAATAAAAAAAACGACTCCCAATCGAGATATCAAAAATGAATGTGCATAACAGACAACATCTCAATAAATATCTAAAAAAAAATTATCTTAAATAAAATAAAATTAATTAATGTCAGTTTCACTCATTTTGACAACATACTCTTAGTTTCATAAAAATTTTATCGACGGTATTATTTTATGAATAAATTAAAAAAAAACCTTACCAATCTTAAATGTATTTGGAGGCTCGTGAAGCACGTTCGATGTTGAGGAGAATTTAAACATACATCGTGAAACTTTCAACAACATACTGCTACTGCTACTGCCCTACTGACAATCCAATCAGAACGAGCGCACTAGAACAGACGGTTGACGGTGAGAAAAATATTGACACGTGCTTTTTCGCATCGTACGCCTAACTTCTGGAAATGGAAGCGTGTTTTGAGCCACATTCAAACACCACCTACACCACTACACATCGTAGGTGCGGGTGGTTGACATCCATGGTTTTTGGTTTGCTCCTTCCATCGTGTGTCATCGGGGAGTAATATTTCCATACCCAAGCGTGCGTTGCCGACGATTTTCGTTGGCGAAAAAGTTAGCTCATTCGAACGCGTTCAGACACATACACGAGCGCGCGCGCGCGCGTGTTCCCGCCTTCTGACATGCATGGAATTGTAAATGATGGCTGAAATTGCCTCCGAAAGCTCATATCCCCCGCTGTCAGGATGCACGGATGCATGGGGTTGCATGGTTTAGCACGAACATAGCCGAAACCGACACCAACACACCTTCACATGGCACTGGCAGGCAGACACGTGCAGGGCAGAAGCAGAGAACGAAGCGTACGGATGAATAAATATCGAATATGAATGTACCCGAGAGGCTTTGGCGCCGTTCTGGCAGGTTCTGCTATAGAAGTTAAATAGGAAAAAAGGAAGAGGTTTTCAAACGAAGAGAAATCCGTTTTGGTGGCACATTTTCAGGAGTGTTTTTTGTTTTAAAGTCTGATCATTAAAAGTACAATTTTTAATGGTGTTAAATAATGTCGATTGTAATAAGCAAACAAAGCCATCTGAAGCTGTTCTTGACAATATTTTACGCAGTACCACTATCGCATTTGTTTGATGCAAATAATGTGGAAAATACCAAAAGCATTGAAGAAATATTTAAAAAAAAGCCTTTAAAGTTCCAATTGCCGTCATTTCCATGCACAATGTAATTAAATAAAAATACTGCGCGAAAAAGAATCGTTCAAGCCTTCTGCCCCGGGAGCGAAAGGAAGTTCGTGTTCGTAGCGCAAGCGGCAGGGGAGGAAAAAAAACCACCACAAAACCACAGCACCATCGTAACGGATCCATAATGTTCTTTCGAGTATGAGCAACCACTTTGTGTTACATCATCAACGACAAAATAGACACATCTGCAGCTGACGGGAGGTGAGTGCAGACGGGCACGATCCACCCCATTCAGCGGTGCAAGGAAGAGCGCACGACATGAAAGACGAACTTCCGGTGCCCGCGCGCAAGTCTGTCAAGGCAGCAAGTGTGTGTGTGTACGGCCGGTGGGAAAATGTAGGTTAAGGAGATAATCTTGTGTGCATGCAGTTGAGGTTAGCGCACGGGTCGGGCGGTGGCGCAGAGTGGGAAAATATATTCGCATAATAACGATACGATTGAAAACTCAAGCGGCTCTCGGAAGTGGAGTGGAGTGAAGCGAAATCACGATGGACGGACGGCAAACCGAACGCCGATGGTGGTGAAGAAGTACCGGACGGTCGGTTCAGCTTCCAGAAGGGATCCGCATGTGGGATGTGTTGTTCAAAGGATGATTAAAGCTTGTGGCCTGCTGAAGCACGTCCATACGCCGTACGCTTTTGTACTGCAGCGCCCTTTCGTTGCTCTTTTTCCTGCTGCAGCCCCGGCTCGGCCGGTTCGAGTGGCCCGCTTGCACACGAATGCACGTGCCGGTGGTAAAGGTCAGCTGCCCGTAAAGTGATCGTATTAGGGTATCGGTTTCGTGGCGAATGGTCAACGTCGGCGAGAAAAGGGAGCTGCTGAGCCTTTTCCAGAAGACGATGTTTGGGTGAGTTTATGGAAAATATCCGATTCGAAACAAATTTGCAATGCTGGCGATGAGAGCGACGTAATAAACCCCGGAAGAAGCCGCAGAGGTAATCGAAGTGCTTTGAAGCACGGCATGTCTTCCTAAGAGCTTCCAAGCAACCTTCGATATTTTTTTAAAGGTCACGCTGGTGAACCTAATTCTTCTGCATCTTTAATCAAGACACGCTTCGTGGATCTCATAAATGAATTAAACCACCGGACGCGGTGTTTTGGGTTCACTCGCTCCAAGCACACCCTCTTTTAAGCCTAGTTTTAAACCTCGTTGAATCGACCGGAGTGCCTTGAAACTTATCCCTACTTCGAATGGACTTATGGGCTGGCAGCTGTGTCGACTGGGCTCGAAAAGATATCGCATGGAATTCAATTACCAACACCAATTAGATTCGGAAACAAGTGTGTACAGGTGTCTGTGTGTATGTGTCCAAGTAGAAAGGTATTTAAAGTTGACCATCGTGTGGCAAACAGCTTGAACGTGTGCCAAATGTTGCCCAGCCGGTTTCATTTGTTGCAAATTTTACACCACCAAAGGAGGTTTTCAATGGCACACGGCTTAGTAGAAGTGTTCTTCGATTGTGTTCTGTTGGTTGTATTTGTCTCGAAGTGCTTTTGAGTGTCTAGAGAAACGATGATAGCAATATTGATCGCTAAATAACCGATAAAAAAGCTGTAATTGCTACTTTGTTTGCTCTTCAAGGAGAGTCGGCTTAAAAATCAAATCATATGGTGTTAAAGGAAGCTATTTGAGACTTTAATAGTTAATGAAAAATAAAGATGCCTGACATACTGATTGACATTTTCTAACAATTAATGCATTGACTTTGGCTATATGCTATGGTTTTAACGTTAATTGTCGAAAAAAAGGAATCATTAACTTATTATATTTTACACTGATATCTAACAAAAAAAAAAAGAAATACAATATAAAAAATCAATTCTCAATTAAAGGCATTAGGATTATATTACATTTAAAGTCTATCTACATTATTATAATTTTACACATTGTCAGTAAATTTCCAAAGGTTAAGAATAATGCTAAAAATAAACATGTATATAAAACTTGGACAAATTTAGGCAAACTTATAAAACTTCAATGTTCCAATTACGGATTTCATCATTTGATGCACAACCGTTAAACAAAAATAAAACAATATTTAATGATCCCATCGTATCGATCACTAAATGGACCTTTGAAAAGATTGAAAAAAGAAACCAATTAAATCGCATACTGAACGCTAGCTACGGTTACCAAGAATATCAAGTGAAATTCGATATTTTAGATGGGCTGCGTCTCCAATGCGTTTACCTGTTTTGGTTTATAATAATATAGACGCACGTTTCCCTTGAAACAGAAAAAGCCAACAGAATACCGAAAGATTCGTTATGTAAAACTGATATCAATATATTGTTTTAGTAAGTGGAGGCTAGGGGGCTAGGGGGCTAGGGGGTGGTTTCTTCAACCCATTCAATGTTACGTAACGACAGTGTCTGGTCTGGTGTCTTATTTCAGCGCGACCCTCCCTCCCTAGCAACACCCACCCAACAGTTCATAGTAATGAACAACTCACCGACCCGGACACTCCTTCGAAATCGCTCACTAAAATATTTATCCAACTATAATCCACTTTCAGTGCCAGTGAAACAAAATCGGGCTCATAAAAGGACGGCAGAGACGCGCGTGCGGATGATGCTGCCCGCGCCTCTGCCACAGCTATCCGTCGCTCCCGTCGTCGTCGAGGAAGTTGATGAATTAAAAACAAAAAACTTTCAAAAACTTCTCTCCATCCACGGGGTTGTGAAGGGCATCAAAGTGCCAAGTGCAACGAGCGAAGTTTATGGTTTCGGTCGGACGTAGCCGATCCAAGTAGCCGGTGCGAAAGTTTCGAATCGTAGGTTTATGTTCTCCGTTATCCGTTCGTGTCGGGGTAGGAGGTGGTGTCATCGTCGTCATCGTCGGCACCACCGACGTCATCATCGTCCGGTTGAACAGGACATGACCGGGAGGACCGTCGCTAACGACCGTTCGTTCACCAACACTGTGAACTGTGGGATGGGAATGGCCGGTTGACCTACATTGGGTGCGTTGCAGCAAACACCACCAGCAGCAGCACTTGCGTCCATTGCTTGCCGACCAATTGTTATCCTTTGTTGGGAGTGGAATTCCGCTTTCCATACGGTCACTTTTGTGTCCGGTTCAGTGTGGTGCGAGCGATCCGATTTTTTGTTCTCTCTCTCCAAAGCAACCAAATCCAACTATCGAGGCTTAGGTGTTCACAGGACACAGGACATTCATTTGACATCCATCACCTCCCTTCTCGTCGGTAGATATGTGAAGGAACATTCCAGCATTTGGCGCACCGTTCGGCCATTAAAGTAGGTTGCAATCAAATTACTCACCGGGGCTGGGATGGGGAGACGATTCCCCGTCCCCGTTTCTGTATTTTTCTTCCGGCTGAATTTCCCGAAAAATATTGCATCTCCAGGTCCCGAACCCCGAAGCAGCTCATAATTACGGCGACACTAAGGCGTGGGTGGCATTAAGTGCCATAAATGTCAGTCGAATTATGACCTAACTCTACCTCTCTCTCTCTCATACTTGCTTTAGGTCCTTTTCTGTCACTTCCAGAGCGTCGGAAGGGGAAGTGACGTTCGGATGGGTTCGGGCGTTGCGTTTCCGGTGCGTTGGTGTCGGTAAAGTCGTGAAGGAATGAAACGTAAACGTAATGAATGATTTATCGCGGTCCGTGTTGTATTGATTGGCGGCAGTATTGGAATTGACGCTTTCGAATCGACGAATGGCGGAGTTGAGGTGACAAGTTGGCAAAGAAAATTAGTGACACGCACCGGTGCGTGTGGAACGGAAGCGGTTTGTGGTGTCGAAAATCGCTCTGTTGGTGGTGGTGTTGATGCGGGCGCCAAATTTTGGCAGCTGCCTCCATTGTCGGCGATGATTGATGGTGTTAAAACTTTGTTGGATGTCAAGCATTCGGGTGACATCGTCGGGATCCGTTTGAGTTTGTAAGGCTCAAGACACACATCGATGTGGTTGAGATGTGATGTCACATGGCGATTGATCTCATGTACCAGTGGTGCGAACTTTGCGCATCGATTTCAGAGCAAATATTCACTTCCACCACAGCAAGCGCTCGTAGGTGGTTGGTTTCGTGGAAATAAAACAGATTTACAGCAAACAAAGCAAGCGTTCTGCACATCGCAGCGCGTTCGTATGCCCCACCAGCGCCATCTGGCGGTTGAAAGCGCAACGTGAAATTAAATATTCAGACGTAAACAATTATTTTTATGAGATTTTACGGGTCGTTTTTTCTTCGGCACACTGAAATAGCATCTGCATGGCGTGAATTCATCACTCACGGAGCGGATGTTTCACGTTTCCTCCAATTTTTCAGACCTATCGCTACACGCACGCAAGTGTTTGTTTATGAATGGAAGCAAATCCGGGTTCGAACGTTCGCTCTCATAAATAGGATGGTGTTCAGTAGGGTTTAAATATTCCTCGCCACTGATGAATGGAGTTTTTTTGCTAACCTGTTGCAAATGTGTTTGGCCGTCGTATGAATCCAACAAACAGGATCGTCGAAAATAATCTGTATTGATGTGATCGTTTAAATACCACAGAACAGAAGCCTTTAGTATTTGTTCAGGCATTGAGGTAAACGTAAGACGTAACAAATGTAACTGATGCGTTTTTCAATACTCTCACGCTCATTTTTCATATGATAGTGAAACAGTGAAAAGAAAATTTTCTGTTTTTTTTTAAAGAATGGTATTGAAACCAATGAAAACCAATTTTAAAGAATGCCACAACATTTGTAAAACATATAAAATATCATGTCTTTCGGATATTCAACGGATAGAGAGGAAATGGAAATTATAATATTATGGAAATTATAAAATAATGCTAGCTAGCTTTCGAATAAAAATAAACGTTATTTTGTAGTAATATTTGTTCACAGAAATTGCAAACTTTTCATGTGATTAAAAATTACACCTAAAGCCAACTGGCCGCATCTACGAAGTGGTGATGTAGAAAATTATTCGTAATAATTTGCTCCCCTCCGAGTATTCGTCATCATCCCCATAACACGTGCAACGAACCATCGACACGTCCCTGAGCCCGGACAAAAGCGCTGGATACGAACATGAAACGTCCGTGGCGGAGAAGAAACATATTTAGAACACAACCAGGATCCGGGTTCGATGTTTATACATCGTTCCTCTCACTCTTTCTCTCTCTCTCTCTCTCTTTCTCTTTCTCCTACCACTTATCCCACCGATCTCCAAGCGGCCCTGGACGGGTCAGCGGATTTGAAAAATCATTCGCACACGCGCAGATTGGCCCCCAGCTTTACGACACGTGTTTTGTGTAAAATGCAAATGTCCCCTCCCCGCCCCTCCACATACGCCGCCCAGAGCACCCACATTCGCGGCGCAAAAGGTCGTAAATCGAGCATCGACCAGCGCGAAACATCGCCCCAAGGTCCGCACCCCGATCAGCGAAGGGTGCTTTAAATCACTTCAGCACCAGCCACCGACACGAACAGCAAGCGCTTGTGCGTCCAATCGAAGGCAATTGCCGGTCAATTCCCTCGGGCAGCACTCGCGCTTGTTTACGGATCCGCTGAGAGTGCTGCAATGTTAATGGAATTGCGCTGCGAACTGGAATGCGCTTGTTCTAGCTCAATTTTGGGTGGTGAATGAAAAGCTTGATGAATGTGCACCGCCGCGCTACAATGCATTGAATCAGTGCATACAGCTTAAGCCGGATTTGCTTGTTGCCAAATGGAAATGAGGAATTTAATTTATACGCTTTGTGTGAGCTGTTGAAACAAAGGGTCGGTTTTTTATAACGTTTTTGAATAAAAATAATTAAACATTGTTCGTGTCTTTTAAATAGCATTTAAACCCAGTGTATTTTAGGTACAGAGGTGACAGACAGCCAGCTTGAAGTGATAATTATCAGCAAATCCGCAGCAGTTTCATCGTGCAGATACGATGTTTCGCGTGTGTCCTTTTCATACACATACATTAGCGGAGCGCCGTTCAATGGACGGTGAAATGACCGAAACCGCGACCATTTATCGGGCAATGTTTTACTGGGGTCTTTTGTTTATCTTTTTTTATTTGGGGAGGAGGGGTGGTTGAAGTCCACACCCACAGAGATCGTCATGTGGTTGTGACAGGCGCAATGGTGCCCCCGATTAAACGGCGCGATGCATGGCGTGCAAATAATGACACCGTTTTGAGGCAGTTCGGTTTCGGTAACCGGCGTTATACGTGGCAGATGTGATGCTGTTCATGGTGGTGATCAGATTAATCTTGTTTGGTGGTTTTACCCTCACTGGTGCCGCAGGGGAATATTTTGCGTGGAGAAACTGGTACTGCGGAATCAGGAAACCATTGTTTAAAGGTCGAAAAATTCCGACTATTTATTATCACATCAACTATTAGAATACATATGTTTTTTGTAAGAGATGCTCACGTTCTAATAATTGCAAAACTGCATCTATAAAAAGTAGGTTTATTCCTGCTAAAAATAAGCTTTACTAGTCTTGTTTACCAAAATATATACCCTCCAGTCACTTTTCTTTTTTTATAAGCATTTTTCAATAATATCCGAAGATGCTGGACAATATGAAAATATGTATGACGTATGTATTATATCTTCGTGAATTGAAGTACTAACAAAAATCAATACAAGCAAAGCATTTGCTACCCAATGTAGGTAAGTGTTGAATTTTGCTACGAATTATTTGAATAAAAATTAAATTAAAAAATTGGGACTATTTCTATAAGAATAAAGTATCCAATGAGATAAGCTTCTGAAGCATTTTTTTCGTTAAAATATAAATGTATTCATTCGATATTATATAAAAATTGATTTTGGAAACATGCAAAACAAACACGTATAATTTAAATTTATTTTTTTTTTAATTTTTGTAATTCAATTGTAATTTCCGTACATTAAAAATGCTTTTTTCATATCCAGTCACTGTTGAATTTTATGAAAGAGCGTGCTTCTAAGTGTAACAAGCTCATCAGTCATAAAGATTTTGGCATTTGGTCCCTCTCCGCTACTTACGAGGCTAATGAACCACACTTAAATTTATCATGCTGTTTATGCTTCTACGACACGGCTTTCATCATTTCAATTCCAAAACATTAACACACCATCAAAAATCATCGGCACCGCGAATAGACTTTCATCATGGCACGAATTCTACGCTGCAACACATACATCATTTACGAAACATAAAATAAAACAACTCCTCAAGCGCACCAATGTTCTCTCCCTTCCCCCATGCAAAACCGCTTAACTTCATCGTGCCACACACAAAAACGGACGGTGTAGCACGTATTTCATCACATAATGCTACCTAATGGTGGATAGCCATCGTTGAATCGTCGCAGTTTTTTTTTCTCGTCTTTGTGTGCGCTTTTTGCCACCATTAAATTGCAATGACGGAAAATGCCTTGTTTTTTTCCAGCATCCTACTCGCGGGAGCGAAGGGGTGTTGCGGATGAGAGGGGAAGGGAGCCCGGAGTGGATATCATAACCGAACCCCGAAGCACGCGTATCATTTCGTGCAATGTTTTATTGCGTAACCGCAACATCGAGGCTTTGCATCCATCCCTCTTTGCGACCTGTAGCTGACAGTTTTACGCCTGAGCGCTCGAGTTGGTCCTATAACTTCCGGCAGCCACCCAGCAGCCTCTCGGACCCGGTGCCTGGTGGATGAGTTTAATCCTACACCAGGTAATAAATTTCGCTTGAATATTGTTCGAATGTTCCACGTCCGTTTGTTTGGAGCGTTTGCACCTGCGAGAGTGTGAATGTGTTATTATACGAAACGCTTGCTTCTGTCGTTCCCGGGGCGGGAGGAGATTGCAAAATGTTGCTAAAATGAAAACAAAAACCTGCTCCAAATCAAGTCGATCGTAAAATGTACGCTTTCCTGTTTTACTCACAAAGAGATGATGTGGAGATGTTGCTAAGGAAGAGTTGCCTACCCAATGCGTGCAGCAGGTGGGTTAGACAGATGGTGACCCAGATTTCAGCTGACAGCAAACCATGATGGAGAAGAGAGGAGACTTTGAACATGAAGTTCAAACTGACTTTGACTGCTGCATAAAATATGCGACATCGATCTGACACACTACCAAAGGAAAGCTCAGAGTGAATAAACGCTGAATATCGGTGAGATGAATGTATGAAACAAACACGAAAGAATAAAAAAAAATAAACATTGAACCATATCATGGCAAACTTTGACGCCATGATAGGAAAGTTTTCAACGAGGAGGAAAACCGCCGGACTCAGCGCAGCGTGCATCATCGGCTGCGGAGTTTGCCAAATGGTTTGCACGTGAAAGTTGCATCTCGGCCGGTTGAATTATGAAGCAAGTACGGTTCGGGTTCGCCCACCGCAATAATCTTCCACCGGCGCTCTCCCGTTGGTGTGGTTGTGTTTATTTTTTGGCGATGTTCTCTGTCGATGGTGAGCCGAGCTGCAGCAGCAGCAGTTCGAAAGACGATTCCGGGTTTGTGGTGAAATGTTTGCACACATTTGCGCGCCCTCCCACTGGGGTGGGCGTCCGCTGTGTGCGCGCTCCCACCGAACATACCCAGCTGTGCGCCCGAAGAAATGCAAGCAACCCGTGTGAAAAGTAGAATTGTAGGTCAGGAGAAGACGCACCGACGCGCCGATCGGGAAGCGAGTGTGGGTGGAAAACTTCGTCCAGAAGTCACGGACACCGAGAAGCAAACCGCCGGAGATTCCAGTTTCAATTTCAACTCCACGACTTGGGCGTCTCGCGCGGAGACGTTTCTTATCAGCACTCGTGGGACACAGCAGAATGCGGCGTTGAAGAGTTTCCTGGAGTGAACCCGGGACTGACGCTTGGGACGGGACGATTGCAGTCGGGGCGGGTACGTTTACGTTCGAGAATGTGAATTTATTTACCGATAAATTCCCCGAGCGACGGAAAAACCAGTCCATCTTCGGTTGGCATCTTTCGGGGCATCCGTCAGCAGCTTGTACTACATGTTACAGATGGAAGTCACGCCCAACGAATTATGCAACTGGCTTTCACAGGGGCAACAATTTGCTTTTTCTTGATGACAGTTGGATGCATAAGATGTCTGGAGGAAAAAGGAGTCTCATTTATTCTTCATGGGATATTTATATCCTGTTTTAAAATGGCATGAGTTGGACTAGGTTGGGTACAAGTTTTACGAATAGAAGATAAGCTAATAAGCTAGTTGAGAAGATTTGGGGTGGTTGGATCTCATTTTACGTTAATCAAAAACCAAAAATAAAATATAATAATTACAACCCAGCATAAAATTGTAGCGAACCATTAGAAAGAAAATAAATAATAAAAAATATGAAATATATTCCAATAGTAAAGCCTAGAACAATAGATTATTTGTTGCATTTTATATAAATGCAGTAATAGTTTTTATATAAAACTTTCAAATGTTACTTATTACTGACTCTGGCTGAAATAATAAGACATAACTTATGGTTAATTTGACAGCATTAGGGTTTTTTTTTAAATGAAGATGGTGAGACAGTGAAGCTTGATGAATTCGGGAAACTTACTCGTGATAAAACTCAAGATATGAGTTCGATAAGAACAATTCTGCACAAATAAATCCTAAATTTTCCTTATTCCATGCTAAATTTATACAGTTACAGGTGCCTATAGTTCTCATAAAAGCCTGCAACGATGATCCTGATTAACGTTTACTGCACCAGGAGTTCAAGGTAGTGAGTGTCCGTGTGAGCTTGTTGCAAATTGAACCGTGCCGCTGCAGAAACATTACCAGTGGGCATTATTTAGCATAAATTAACGTGTGCGTAGCGTCAGCGCAGTTTCAATGCAGAAGGACTATCGATAAATGCTTCGAGGGCATTAAATTGGCGTTCTCTATGACTATGAACTCGTAACTTGGAATGGACTATCGGTACTGTCCTTAGTCGCCAAGACAGCAAGTGCATGCAAGCAGTCGGACTTTATGGTCATTATTTGTCGAAACGGGGCTAGTCACCGTAAGCAATAACCGTTGTTTGGCTCGGTTGAAATGTGCAAGAAAATATCCATCGATCTTGAGCAGGGCGCTGGATTGGCGCTCTTCCGATCAATCGTTTCCGATTCTTCCCCAAACACCGCCACGCAATGCCCTGGCCAAGTTATCGCTCCCGGATCAGACCATCAATTACGTTGCATCCGTTGTCGTTTGTTGTCGTCGATGGAGTCACAAAATAGCCGCCAGCACCGCATCCGCCGCACCGGTCGTCGATAGCAAACGCTCCGGTCCCAAATGACTTCTAGCACACTCTTGGTTTACTCTGCGCTTTACCAAAGGCAGATAGCATTACGCGGGTCTTCCGGCACCCGGTCGGCGTCCTATCGGCTGCGGCGACAAACCGGATACAGAAACCGGGTAGGTCGCGGCTGCGACGCGCAGCCGGATGGAAGTCGCAGGTGACAATTTCCAAAAGCGCCCGAAGCCATTGCGACGTCTTCATCGTTGTCTGCGGCGTTCGGGGAACAAAGGGCCACCCGGTGAAAACAGAGCGTCATGAGCGCACAGTTCATTAGGTTCCCATTTTCAAACGGCCCGGCTTACGGTGCGATATTTCTTAGCTACCATTTGTCGTCGGTTTGTTCTCTCGCCCGAGGCGGCCGTTTCATCGGTAAGTCTTGCCCCGGTGGGACGGGCGAATAAAAACGGCACTAAATGGGAAAGACGCTTTTGCCGAACGCGTACTGTTCAATCAACACAATCAACTGTCAATAAATTAACGCCAAATTGGTTCAATAAAGCAGATGTCAGCGTTCGCTGGTGTGCGAGGGTGAAAGTGAAATGAGTTGCTACGCCACGCTGATGAGATGCTGATTGCAGGCGGAATTTTTCGGTCGAACCAGTGCCGACGCTGAAATATTTAGGATCCGTTGCGTTATGTTGGTGCGGGTTTCGATTGGCTTCTCTACAATCCCCATTTTTAGAAGAAAATAAAATTATCACTGGTGTATTTACATCGAATAGCATCGGATAAATGAGGACAATTGGGTATGATGAATAATTTTTTTTTGTAACTTGACCCAATTATGATTATATTTTTGGCTAATAAGGGTGACAAAGAAACTGTGCGTACTGTGTTCGAACTTAACAGTATCTACTGAATTTTCAACTAGAAAAAAGTAAGTAAAGAATACTAGGGCATTTCACGGATCTCCAACACATAATGTTCTCTAAGAAGAATAAAAGAAAAAAATACAAAAAAAGATTTCTTTTTCATAATTTGACGTTAAAACCATCAGAAGAACACAGAAATGAAAGTGGAAATAACTTATTTTCTGCAATCTAGTGTCTAAATACCGAGATATAACCAACACAATAATCCTGAGAAAAGTAATTTGCTTCTCGTTGTTCTACCATAAGCCATGCCTAATAATGTAAAATAATATATAGTTCATCAGATAGAAAAAAAAAAACAATCTATTCCTAGCCTCCTGTGTTAGAGACCGTTTATCTTTTTCACTAGCTGAATATACAATATATTAAAACATAATTTTCAGTTTTTTATAGTTTTTATTATGATATCAAAATGTGTAAAAATTTTGATTTAAAGGTTACGGAACTCTTGTTGTAAAATTGTGAGTTTTTGTTTCTTTTTAGCTGAAAGTATGAAAAAGTAATTAGTTAGCTATTTTTAAGTATTGTCTACCATTTCAGACAATATGTTACTAAAACAGGTAACTTTATGCTTCCGAGTTCCAAGTAAAGGTTTTTTATGCGCATCCGCAGTTTTTACTGATCACATTTTCCTATATTAAAACTAACATTTTAATACGCAAAACGTACTCCTAACAGCGGTTTTACACGGCGCTGCTAACAACGTTCGTTTGATGTGGCTTAGTCCCACGAGCAGATAAAGATCTCCAGTTACTGACGATAACGTAACAAAATCACACACCCTCTCGCACCCCACCGGTTTCGATTTCGATGATAAACGACCACCGTCCACGACCAGTGGGATTTCCTGCAGCGAAGCCGTTGGGCAATAAATTTTGCGTCCACCGCGTACGGCGTGTACGTGCCCGTTTGACTTTGACACTAGCTTTCACACCAAATCCCACTCAATCGAAGCCGTGCATCATTGACGTGGCCGGGGCGCGAAATGCTGTCGGGATCGAATGTACTGATGCGCAGCATAAGCGCACCACAGTGACGGCCATCAAGCGGACTAGTCGACCGGTCGAGCGGCTGCGTCGGTCGTGGGCTCAAATTTGAAACATGATTTATGCAGCACGTGCGAAATCTTTCCCATCCGATGCGTGGTGCGCTAAACAGGAAGGGCTGCGTTTATTCATAAACCATTTATTATCACCGAAAACCCAATTTCACACTCGTGCATCACCGCGCCACCACGGTGGGAAGGCAGCATCACCGGGGAATGCCACCCGCGTGGAGGTGATTTAACGATTGAACGATCGACAGCGAGAAGCGGCGGACTTTTTGACGCAACAGCAGCTCATAATCTGCTACCACCAGGGCAGTGCGTCACGGGCCTGCTCCCTTGGGTGGATTTTATATGCGCACCGAGCTTTGCCTTCATGTGTTGGGAGGGTAATAATTCATCCGCTTCATTCGCAAGACGACCGATGCGTGTGTGCGTGTGTATGGGTGAGTGACCGAATACAAGAAAAAAAAGCTCGACCGAACTTTCAAACGAGCTGTCTCGCGGTGCAAAGCGGAGAGAATGAAAACTTTTCACACCTTTTAGCCACCGAAAGGAGCATAACGGACGGTGCACGTTCCTTAATGTTTGGGTGCCACGTTGCTAAACATCCGGTGCTGCTGAATAAGTAAAAAATCGCCAAGCACACCCGCAACGTGCAACTTTTTTCGTGAACAGTGAGTAGAAGTGAATCGATAGAAACGTGTAAAAATTCAAGCGCTTTATTCACTGTGGGAAATATGATAGAGAGATCTTTTAATTCGAAACACGTGCAGTGTAGTTTTTAGGTGGATTACAGCAAAATTTAAAATAAACCTTGGCCATATCAGTACTGTATAACATTTTTGTAATATTTTTGTTTTATGTTTTCAAAACTTTTCGTAGTTTTATTTCAATAAACATATGTTGTTAATATTGTGCGATACCAATCGAAAAAAAAAGAAGAATAAATTTGAATAGATTATGATTGTTAGCTATATAAACATATTATTTTACACTAAACGAAGATTGAATAAGTATATCCCTACATCCAAAATGTCTAAAGAAATTTTATACGAAATCAATTTTATTTGTTTCCCAAAACTTCCACACTAAAGTTGACTAATAAGCGAAAAATAGGGGTGTTTTGGTACAAAAAATGCAAGTGTTTGCAGAATTGGAGTTTTGGTGAGAAAGTACGCGGTAATTTGGTCGATATTTTTAAAAATAATTATTTATTCATTCTCACTCTCGAAAAACCCAAAAGGTGAGCATTTTTGAACATTTTTCACCTTAAACCCCTTTCGGTATCCGTAAAGAATAAACATAATAGATCCGAAAAATGATTCAACCGTTCAGAATAAAGATGCCGATGTCGACGGAACATCTTGAAGAAATTTCAAGAATTCATTTTCTTCCATGTCCTATGGATTAAATGTACTGTGTAATTTAATTCCACACAAAAGCAAAAACACCTACCAGCAATCAATTCTCCGTAAAAGAAAACTCTCATAGAGTACGAAGAATTACTTCAACGATCCTATCGTTCCAGTGCGATGCAATCGAAACGGAAAGCGGCAAACCGATTCCCTAATTCCCCTTGTTACCGACCATTCATCATCGTTAAATCGATCGATCGTCGCAAGACAAGCGGTCCCAGGGGGCCGGTGCAAGCACTAATTTTAGCGAGTGGGACGCGACGCCCCACGCCGGCGGTGGATAACGCTTAAGGCTTTGCAGGTCTGCCTTTGACACATCAATTGAGTGCAACGATGAGGTTAGATTTGCGTGCGCAAGCAGTCGGAAAGGATGTTGGGTCGCGGTGCACGACGATCCGACGATGGCGTGTGTGGGCGCGAAAAAGCAATTGCTAGGAATAATTGGAAAAGCTTTTCCACCCTAACTCAATGCGGTATTTTGTGCTTGCTGTTAGCTAAAGCAGCTTCTAAAGACATCGAATGCGGGGCTGCTTCTGTGGAACCAGATAGATTTTCCCATTGTATGTGCTGTTGCTTTTGTAAAGCATATGAAAACGAAACGTATGATAAATTCATTTTTATTCAATTGAATGGAATTTTATGGCGACCTTATTTTTAACAAAAAAAGATATGTTCACACAGGAAAGACTTCGAGTTTAGTTGAGCTGCATTTAATTAGCAATCGAATTCGTATTCCCCAGCTCCTCCAATCCATCATCGGAACAGCCCATCGTGTGGATCAGATGAACCATATCAATTTCGCTCATTAATTAAACACGATCTAATAAATTACATTTTGCCTCGCTCTACACACTCTACATCCTCCGCGCTGGCGGTTTTCCTCGCATACTCATAAGTGGAAGCTGCATAAGCATCAGTATCATCCTGCATCCCGCAATCCCGATCACATTTATTCTCCTATCTTTTGGCAGAAAAAGCGTAAGTATATCGCCAGCGTAAGGGGCACATGAGGACAAAAACTGGATGAAACAAGACACCGCATACAGCGTCACATACCGAGTGCAGCTTGAGACAACTCCGTTCAGATAGGTCAGGTGTGGCTGGAGTGGGGGGGAAAAATGACGTCAAAAAAAACCTCATCACCCGATGAAAGCATTCACCGGCTGCCCAGAAACAACCGAAACCAATGGGCAACCAGTTGGAGTACACTTAATTAAGATTCATATTTTATATGTCATCGCCCGGAATGGATGGTCCCCCCAAAGCTTGGGTCCGTAAAATGTAATCCCGCTGTCAAAGGATTCATCTGGGCTCCACTTTCCGTGCTAGAAACTTTACCCGGTCCCTTTTGCATCCCGATGTGGCATGTGGTAGCCATGGTGCGGTGCCGAGTTGTCCACACCGAACCGCGCTCCGTCCGAAATGGAACGGGGAAGGACAGGATTTCGCTTTAGCTAGTTGTTTGCTCGTGTCTATGGGTATGTATGCGTGATGCTAAAGTCCACGTTGAAGAGGAAGGGATACGTTCCATCATCCACCAACCGGGCGAGGTGTTCGTCATTGTCTTTTCGGTGCGGGTCATCGAAATATGGCTTCGTCTTTCGGGTCGACGGTTCGTCTCCGGGGCGGACGGGCATCATCTTTCTGCTGGCTCCGGCAGACGGGCAGAGAAAGCAACGGTTTGAATAAATAATGCACGTTGGATCGGGTTGGTTTTTTGTTTTTGTTTCACCGCTTCCCAACACGGCCGTCTGCGCCCTCAATTCAATCCTTGCATTGTGTTCGGCGTACTGTGCGATAGTAAAAAGTTGACACTTTGGCCTGAATTTGACGACGGTTCGTTGCTCTCGGTATCAATCAATTTTCCACGAGGGACAACCTCGTTGTCGTTGTCAGTTACCTGCCTGCCGGTGCAAGGTGCGGCAGGGGAAGAAACCGGTGGAATTGGGCCCTCGATATGTGCCGATACCACTCGCTCACCAGCCACTCCCGGCGAGTGGATAAAGGTGACAACGTGGAAGAAACTTTCGCACACAATTTAATTAATATCATCGATCCAATCGGGAGCCGGTGCACTCGAAAGCGAGCGCCCCGGGAGTGGATCTTCCAAAGGCACAATGCTTTGTGAAGATACGTCGTATCCTTTTACTGTCACCGTGTCCGCTCCCCATCGACTACATCCGCTTTATGACGTTTGAAAACGTCGTCTGAACGTCATCCAGCGCGCAAGCCACACGAAGCACGACCGATTGTCTTTCTGGCTTGGGGTTGAGTCAGTGCGAGCTGAACGGCCGACTCCGGTCTTACCGCACACGCCGATGCGTTTGAAGTTGACAATCGGAACGGCAAAATGGGAAAGGAAATGGAGCTAATGCAGTTAGCAGCAGGCCTGTTAGCGAGCGGTGCAAGCCACTTCGAGCGGGTGTCAAAATCCTTTGAACTAAACTGGGGTTCGATGGACAAACCCGGGTCGTAGCCCGTAATGAAAACACGGAATGATTTTGTTTTGTGCTCGTGCCATATCCACTATGCCCCGTGTTGCTTACTCGGTAATGAGGAAATTGCAATTTTCTTCCTTCCCAACTAGACTTGCATTGGTTGGTGTGCCCCGTCTCGCTCTCTTTTTCGCACTCTTTCGCGGCTTTCCATGTCGGAAGTACATGCAAGCATATCCTGCTTCCATGCTGCTCGACCATCGTCGGTTGAGATGATTGCTGTCAGGCACACAAAACGCACACACACACCCATTCTCTCTCGCACTTGCATACTTTCCTTCACACCATCAACGGTGCAGTATGCGAGAGCGTGTGTGGAGCGATTCCTGCCAGCCACCCCACACTTGAGGTTGTGCTCACGTACAAATTTCAATTTCCTTCCACACTGAGGCAGGCAGAAAATAAATGGAAAGTGTGAGCGCTTTTGTCCGCTCGAAGGAGACCCCCAAGATTGTGCACGGAAGGATATATTTTATCGGCCACGTGGATGGAACGTTGCGGCTCTGGGTGGCTGGTGGATTCTTATTTAATTGGTTAGAAAATACCTTTAAAGCATTCAATTACTGGTAAGTGCATCGGTACATCCGGGAAGCGATCCGAAGCGATTCTCCGAGCGGAAGTGCGGTTTCAGAGCGTTTCTGGTGGGAATGAAAGAGTGTGTGCTATTTCTGTTTGCGTTCTGTTTTTTTTTTTTTCAACCAAGAGGTATCATTTATTTATGATTTGTTTTGGTTTCGACTTTGAACTAGAATAGAAATTTTGTTACACGGTTTTGTGTTATGTACCGACCAAAAACTCTTTAATTTTGAAAGTTTTATGCAAATTTGATTATTGCTTTTACAAGATAATTTGTTCAACAAATATTTTAGACACCTATTATTTTAAACTTTAAAAACTAAAAAATAATTCAATAAATCAGCATACTGTTGAGTGTAGTTGTAAACATTTGTGTATCAAACAACTAAAACTGAGTGAATTTATTATATCAAAGATATAAATTTGTATAAAAAGAAATATAGTTATTTAGAATTCTATTACAAGCTAGAAAATGTATCATTATATACTATGAACGTATTAAATAAAGAAAACCAAAAATGAAATTCGAGTAAATTCCTCAAAGATTATTATATTCTGTTAAGTTCTTCTGTTCTGATTTCCAGCAGTACATTTAATTTAAAAACTGTTTTGTATTATATTTTATGGGGCCGATAATTTGTGTATGTAACAATTTAATTTTTTTATTTTTCACTTTAGAAAACCATATTTATCTTTTTCTTCTATTG
>JXWZ01009846.1:0-19499 GCA_000956215.1 Anopheles farauti No. 4
GGGTGTATGGTGCGATCGCGGGCAAAGTTCTCGCGGGAGTACGCGCGCAGACCGCTCGGTTCGCCCTCAAACCAAGCTCCAACGCAGTGGCTCACCTGGGAGCGAAGATGTGCCGGTGCGGATATGCCAAGGCACTCGCGAGAAGGTGTCGTAAACGTGTTGGAATCGTTTTTTTTTTTTTTTTATGGAGCCTGGCTTTATGGAGTGCAAGAGTGTGAGACACGCTGGGAACATCGGGAGCGGTGCATCTGCCCGAGATCGCACACCCGATCGCGCAGGTCAAAGAGACCGCAAGGTTCGTGTGGTTTGATTTTTTTTTCTTTTTTTTTCGTTTTTTTTTTTGGGGTCTTTGTGTCGGTCCGCATACTATCGCGCGGCTACCATCTTGGGCGCGCCCCGCGCACCGGTCCATTACATAATTGTGTGTGTGTGTGTGTGTGTGTTTTGCGGTGAGATTTCGAGCTAATTTGGACGTCGGGTGCAGGGCTTTGCATACACCAGCACGGAGCGCGTCACACCTTCTGGCCGTGCCGGTCGAGCGAACCTGCATGCGTCTTACGGCACCTTAACCGAAGGCGACCTCCGTCTCAGGCCACCTGGGCCGGGGATTATTAGAAGGTATTTTGGCCGAGCCGGAGGCTCCTTTTAGGCTAATTTGCGAGTCTGCTTCCCCATTGTCCGGACGGAATCTGAGCGCTGCGATCGGCGCACATCGGCCCGTTGGCTAATTACCGGATCTGCCGGTCCGGTGCGAGAACGGCTCCTTGACGGGCAACGGAGCCGGCAAGAAAACTCATTCCGAGAGGCGACCACCCGCACCAGCGTGCGGCCGGCAGCGACCCGAGACGCAAGCCTAATCGTGCAAAAACCCGGAACGGTGACGGTGACAGTTCGTGTGCGTCTTTGTGCGTCCCTTCTCGGTCCCCGGCCGGGCCAAATGAAGCGTGCACCGTTCGCCCGACCACCGGGAGCACGGAACGGATCGATTCCTTTCGCCCCCGATTGTGCGCGGGATGACAAACTCCGCCGCACCAGATGTACGGGCGGACCCGGGATTGATACATTGCGCCCGGCACGAAGCGCACCACTCGAACCCATCCGTCCCATTGTGGTGGAATGTACCGGCCCGGGTCCTTTTGTGTGTCCCTTCTTCTGCTCCGCGTCCGAACGCAATCGAAAGTCGTCGCCGTGCGCGTGCGTCCAACCGGCGAGGTTCCAGGTCCGCAGCGAGAAAAGGGTAAAATTCCGAAACCTCAGCTCACCCAGCGATCGCTCGACGCTTTTGATCGTTCTCATTCGGCGGTTCGGTCCTTTTCGCTTCGCCCGCTTCATCGCCTGTGTCTCTGTCTCGGTGATTTTCTGTTGTTGTTCGATCTGGTGCGCTTTTATGCTGAAAGGATTTGAGGAAAGAGATTTCATTTCACAACGGGCAGTCCGAACGATATGAAATCTAAACTTGGAACAATTTCATAGGGTATTTTTTTTTTTTTTTTTGGGAAACCTTTTCTCGTAGCTCGTTCGCTCTCATTCTCTCTCTCTCTTTTTTTTTCTTTCGCTCGCTGAACTCTGCATATCTGCGTCGGAGTCTGTGCAGAGTTTCCCGAAAGTTTCACGATCTCCACGGCGAGATAATTCCAGCGGAGAGTTTCATTCCCCCGATCGGAGCCGGTACCAAAGCGGTTTGGTTTGGATTATTTTTTTTTTCCCCGCCCGGTGAGCTAAAATAAAATAATGAATATTATTTATTAGAAAAAAAGGACACCTTTCCAACAAAGCAGCGAACCTTCACGGTCCCCAGCGGAGAACAATGGTCGCCAAAACCGGATGACGATCCGAGCCGTGCCGGGGTCGATCGGTCGGGAAGATGACCGATGATACATATATTTCGCTTCGAGCGCGGTTCTAAGGCGCGCGACAGACATATTTCTTGTGAATATGTTTAGCATATCGTTGACGGGCAAATTCGAAACGTTGCAAGTTGTTGCCTCCCTCCCGTACGGAGCTGCATAGGTTATGAGGTTATACATCGCGCAGCGGTGGTTGGAAATTGAAGTTGGAGCGCTCGGAACGGACGCATAGAAGCGGGTTTGCGATCGCTTGGAGGACCTGGAAGCACGTCACGAAACCCCGGAATGAGTATGGAAATAACAAGCCACCATCCACCTCACTGCGAGCGGCACAAAAACGGCGATGGAAAAGCGAACGCGACCTTCCACCAGGGTTGCGATTAGGTTTCGGCGACCATTTTTACCCACCCTCGGTGCACGGGGACGGTCTCGGAAAAGGTTCTCGACAGAATCGGGGTGCCGAGAGCATGAAAACCGTCCACGGCAAACCGGAGCCAGCGGACCGAAATTCTTACTGGAATCGTCCGGCGCACAGGGTGGTTCGGTGCGTTCGGCGTGCAAACATTAGACGATCGGCTGGACGCTGCGATCGTGCTGTGTGTGACACCGGCAAAATATAGTCATCAGATTCCGGGGGCAGCTTTTGATTTATTATGAATGTAATCAAATGAGATACAATTAAAGTTTTCGACGATTGCACTCGGGACCGCACGCCGCGCCAACGTTTGTTTGCTAATAACCGGCGACGGCGCACGGAACGGTGAACGAAAACAAAAAGTGAAGAAAAGAAGAAAAAAAAACCAAAGAACAAATGTCCAACCAGTCCCTCATCAGTCATCCCCCTCGCAGTGGAAACGAAGATCCTCGACGAAAGTCGATCAATCAAGCGCCGTTTAATAAAGCCAAAAGCTGTCCCCGTCCTAAATCTTCGGTTCCGTCCGTCCCGGCCGTTATGATGCGTATATTTTCCGAATTATGACGTTCGCTCACATCGCCGACGAGCGTCGCGTTGCCGTCCACTTTCTTTCCCGCGAACGGGCGATTTACATTTTGGGCAACCGGGCAACCGGGGTGGGTAATATACGATACGGCCTGTTAGAAGCAAGGACTCGTTTTTGGGCGCGTACGGGCCGTGATGGAAAGCATCCTTGCGCGCGGCAGCGAAACATCGCAACCTCTAACAAAAAAACCCCCCGAAATCCAGCGTTTGGTGAGTTGATTGACTTTGCGTTGCAGTTGTGTTTGCGGCGGGATGGGAAGAAAAACCACGCACGGACGCACATCCACGGCTACCGATTTATGTATCCGTTTCGGATTGCGATCTCGCTGCTTTCACGTCCGAGGCGGAACATTTCGGCGACAAAAACCTTACCAAAAACGACCACGGAGAGGGATCCTGCAAGAAACCGGCAAGACATCGGTGCCGGAGGCTATCTAATTGAGCCATTATTACCCGAAATGCAGTTGTCATGGTGCGTTCTTTGTTGTGCGCTGCGCCGTGTTCGTTCGTTCTTCCTTCCTTCCGGACCACGGGAGACACCGCGGTGAACCGCTCGTGGACGGTAGGTGAAAAAGCGGAAATAGGCATCCTTGCTCGGTGCACCTCCGGTGGTCTACCTGCCGCTGCGGGACGCGTCGAGCGTAAAAATTTGTCTCAACTTTGTGTACGGATGTTGGCAGTCGCCCCGGAATCTACACATTACGGCGGTGATGGACGGGAGGAGAGCGTTAATTAAGCTCAGCGACGGCAATCGGATTAACCGGGGCACGCTGTGGAAACGTAGGAATATTACTTACCACACTTACCATTCGAAATTGTGTACTTGTTTAGGATTTAATAACGTTTTAATTTAAACTCGCGTTTAAACGTTTCAATTGTCAAGCGTTTCAATCGTCAAACGTTTCAATCGTCAAACGTTTCAATCGTCAAACGTTTCAAGTTCGTCGCGGTTTATTAGTGCTGTCTAGTACTGTCATAACAACACTAACTACGTTTACACACCTCTCTAGTGAGCGTTCAGTAAGTTCGCAAAAATTGAATAAAAATATACGAAAACAAAAACACTTTATGTGTATTAACAGAAATGTTAAATCCGTTTAATAAACAACATTTTATTTGCATTTTTCAAGTAAAATAGAGATTATTTTAGTTTATAAAATAATTTAAAAATAAATGCTTAGTTTATAAAATAATTTAAAAATAAATGCTTCTTGAACAAAATAGCTACTTTATCGGTCTTGTTCAAAAAGTGCATGAAAATTTTAATCGCTATCAAACAATCATCAATCAACAAAATCAGTATCATTTTCACGGAATTCAACCGTTGGCGGAGCGTATTTCCAAAACGAAACTGCCGATTGACATCATCCCGGTACCATCCACCGTCCGCCGGCGCTGGGAATAGATTTTAATCGATAATAAATTATTTTACCGATAAATTGCGGCCCACCTTTTCGCCACGGGGAAGCCGTGGCGCAGGCGCCATGCACCTGAAAACCCAGCAGGCCGACCCCGGCGAAGGTCCATTTCGCGACTTCCCCCAGGGGAGCGAGAATCTCACGGGGGAAAATATATTTCAAGGCAAGGCAAAAGCAAACCAGCGCCACGGAAGCACCGGCCGATATTTTCTTGTGTTTTTGTTTCTCCTGTTGTTTTTGTAGACCAGGGGTCAGCCCAAGCGAACGGCGCGGTCGGCGCTACATGATCGATCGGTTCGTTTCTGCCCGCGTTACATCCCAGGTTCGCCGCTGCTTCCGAGAGCACGAGGTCAGCATTAAGGGTCAACCTTTTTACCCTGCCCGGGGCAACGCATGTGTTATGCAATCGCTGCCCACGGGCAAGGTGTAAAAAACAAATAACAAAATACCCGTAGGATGCGTCCGTACCGTCTCGCGTTCGGGTGTTGCCCATCTCCGGGAGGGATACGTGTAATGTGATCGAAAATTTGCCATCATTTATCAAACTGATAGCCCCGTCTTACTGTACGCTCCGAATCCCACCACCGGCACCCAAAAAGGGTGTTTGTTAATTTTAAAATCTTATCCAAAAAAAAAATAATTACGCGCACCGTACGTACTCGCGGGAATGCAGGCTTCTTGGGGAGAAAAATCATCCACTATTTATTACGACTAAACGAGGCCTGCTGCTGCAGCGACAGAATGCGATGAAAGGTGATCCATTTCCGAGCTCGTGGGGGATTAATTATTCACCGGGGCTTTTTTTCCTCTTGCGGAGGGGGAAGAGAAGAAAAAAAAACAACTTCAAACAAATTCCAAAACAACCAACCGGGAGTGGAATATGCCGCACGGAAATGTGACAAATCCTTTCGGGACGACGGGTGCCATGGGAACGTTCGCGCATCGACTAATCTTGCTGGAATCTTTCAGCCATTGGCTGCGACTCCGCGCGCTGAGCAAATCGTGCACTTCGATCGAGGCTCGTTCGATTATATGATGCATTGCAGCAGTACAGTCCGCATGCATGTGTGTGTGTTTTTTTTTGTATGCAAGACACACATTCCCAACACGTTCTCAAAAAAAAAACAAAATCCCCGAAACTTTCCGGCAAGCGTTTCGATCGTTGTCGAAAAACAACAAACGAGCGGTTGAAAAATCTGAGATAAATTCATCTCAATTTGCCATTTCATCCGCAGTGCGCATACTTCTTCGGGACCGACGAAAGCCAAACGCACGCAATAAAGCCTGGCCCGGGCCACTCGTCTGGCCCTTTGATGTTGTACCGACGTTGTGGCTGTGCGTAGGAACGCGAGGATGGGCGGTGCGGTGCATGTAAGGATGCACCGTTCTCAGATCCTTTCGCACCGAGTAGAACAAAACGTTACACGCCGTGTCCGATTTTCAGTCCGAGCTTCAAAGGGAAGCTAGTTTAGCTACCGCAAAAACTAAAAAAAAAAACAAAACCAAAAAAAAAACAAGACAGCTAACACCGCCGATCGATTTCTTCGTTGACGGACCGTTCAATATTATTATAGTTTTTTTTTCTCCGACTTTCTCAAGAAGTTTTGCTGAAAGTCGCCTTTCAGAATAGATTTATCGATACGATAATGAAATTTTATAAATTATTAACGATTCAGACACTACTGGTTGGTTAGAGACAGGTTTGACACCACTGCCATTTCTATCTGTCATTATGCAAAAATGTAAACAAAATAGTTGACATCTTTTGTGCCGTGTAAAGTTTAGCCTGCCGGGAGTTCTGTTTAATCATTTCGATAGGAAGAAAAAAAAAACGCTGCCGAAAATTATCCGCGCGGGTGTTCGAGCCCCTTCGAACTCAACAATCCCATTCCGTCGCCGCTAATAAAGCCATTACGGGGCAGGGGAACGCACGCGCGCTGCGCGCAAAAATAAAATAACCGAACCGAAATCAAAAGCGGCACCGAGCTGCCGGTTCGCGCGCGCGCGCGCTTAATTTCCCCGTTCCGGTAGGCGCGAAGGCGCGACCTGCTTGCCTGCCTGCCTGCCTAATTGTCCCAGCGGGCCGTCCCGTGCGCGCCGCCGAAGAAATAATAAAATCGAACGCAAAACGCTGCCGATGCCGCACGGTTTTTTTTTAATTAAATTTTATTTATTTTCCCACCGCGATACGATTTGTCTCGCCCGCGATTGAGGAATGGGAGGGGGGGGGAGTTGATGGGACGCTCAAAAAAAAGGAGCATTAAAAAGAAAACAGAACAACACACGGTACCCCGTGCTGTTTGAGTGCAGCAGCCGATCGCGGCGCACCCCACGACGCTCGGGTGCAATTTTTCGTTTTCGCACGCGCCTCACGCGGTTTTCGCCCGCTATCCCCAGGACAAAACCGATTTATGGGGCTTTTTATCCCATTTAGTTTTATGTTTCCATTTGTCGGTCGATGGTGGGGTCGCGCGCGACCGGGGAAGAGAGTTTTTATTGTTATGACCGACCGTTTACTACGCGTAAAAAGCCACCGGAATCAAATTCTATCAATCAGGACGCTCGGGTGGAATGCTTTTCATCGGGGTCACGTTTCGGCAATTTCGGGCAACCCGATATCCTGCGGGCGGTAGTTGCGGTAGTTGAAGCCAGTGCGAAGCGCCGAAGAAGAAGCAGCCTGCCAGCCTCAGGCGGCAGGTGCGGAGCGACAAATTGATTTCTTTTTTTTTTCCCCCTCCCCGAAATAATCGTTCTTAGAGTGGATGTTGTTTTTTTTTTGTTTTAATTCGCCCCGCGGATGCCCGCATTATCTCGCATTATCCTTCGCTAGCATCGTGACGCGTCTTCCCATTCCGATTTCCCCCGCACCAACCCTCCTCCCGCATCCCTGCTAGGAGAAAGGCGCTCATCCACAAAACGCTCACAAAATACCGGATTTACGGTGCGCACTCGCGCACTTAATTCCGTTACGGTGGCACGCGTCCTCGTGCAGCACGCGCCCGAACCTGTCGGCAGGATTCGGCAGGAAAGTGGAGCAAACGCCGGTGCTGGGGCGCGAGATTAGCGGCCGGTGGAAGAAAACCGGTTGACGTTGGAGGCACGCTCGCCTTATCAGGGCCGGTGCCGCAGGTGCCAGTAGATATCGGCGAAAACGCATCCTCATCTGCTCATCTGCTGCTGGAGCGAAAGGAGTGCGTACCAGCGGATTAATGTGTCACGCACGCGACACGGCGGAGGCAACCAAAACGCACAGTGAAAGAAAGAGTGTGGAAGGAGAAAAGAAGACAAAAAATGATAGCCCGAGTCGTCGGCAGGCAACGAGTTGCGATAGCAAACTGTCACTACGCCGTGTGTGTACTGTCAAACAAGTTTATTAGTAAGAGAACAATGACAGCTGAGGGGGAAAAAAGTATCAAAAATACTAACAGACGCGCTGTCAACGCATTTGTTTACATTTGTCTTTCTAGCATCGTTGTTTAATGTTTGAAGAAACAAAAAGATGGTTTCGATCCGCTTCTAAGAATTTACTTTGGAATTAAGTCACTGATACTATGCTTGAAGCATCCTGAACGATTTCAACACTGAAGCCTTCATGTTCGCTAACTTCCCGAGCTCCATTCCAAAAGGTGAACAAACCTTGGAAACCTGTTTCCTTTCCGCCACGGTAAAGCACACGTTGAATGGGAACGAAAATTCGTTAGGATCAGCGCGTTAGGATGCGTCTGCATCCTATCGGACCACCGTGGGAGCAAACGTTTGGGGCGCAAGTTCTCCCCCCCCCTGTCCTAGGTCCTAGAAATGGGGACCTACACGCCGCGTTCTGCGAAGCGTGGCTGGTGGTGACATTGTTTGCTTGCCGGCCGCAACCGTCCGCCTCAACCGGGAACGAAAAGCGTGGAACGAAAACGGAGCGCAGCGCAGAAAGGAAGCCCAAAAGAACGCATTCAAACATGTGACGATGGCAAAGGCCTGGCCCGTGTGTAATGCCCTGAAAAGCGAACTCATTTCACACCAAATTTACCCATCGCGCGCCACGCGTGAATGCACTCGCGCGCACGCTCGCGCAGAAAACGGGCCAGTTGGAGACGGCAACAAGATGCAAATGGGCGGTGAGGGGGAACATGTGGTGGTACCGAAACTCTTGCGCTTCCCCCGGTGAAAGGAGGGAGAGGGAGGGGGGAGCAAACTGCGAACAAACTGCGAACCGAGGAGAAGAACATTGAGCCGTCACGCTCGATGGGACTTTCGAGCAGCGCGTCCTGTTGCCGCGGTTCTCGTTGCCTCGGCTCGTGTCATCGACCAATCAACGGTCAGCTTTCGCCCTTCACCGCGTGCGCACGCCAGCCCCACACACACACACACAAACAGACACACCGAACCTTTTCGTTTTTTTTTTTTTTGGTTTTTGGTAGGGCCTGATTCCTCGCTGGGATCGTACGTTTTCACCTGTTTCGGGGTGTCGCTTCCTCGCTTTTCCTTCGCGCGAGTGTGGCTCTCTCGCTTCGTGTGTGTGTGTGTGTGTGTGTGTGTGCCTGTACAGGTGCCTGGTCGGATGCAGGCATGCAGCAGGAAAGAAAATCCCGAAAAAGCCGCCCCACAAAACGGAGCGAGGCGAGGATTATTCGGTGCGCTTTCTTAGACGCGTTCAACCACCGCCACCGCGCGCTTGCCGGAGGAGTTCAAGCGATTGCCAAACACGGTTGGGAGTGTTTTGAAAATTTGACCCCAAACGCACCGACGAGCTCCACCGGCAGCAGTTTTCGTCGTTTGCACGAAGTTGTTGGAGAGATTTTCCACGCTAGAAAAATGATTTCTCGCGCTGCCACTGCTTTCGAACGAGGCACGCGCAGGGAAGAAGCAACCGCACCGGGCAAGGATCCGAACGGGTCGTGTGCCTCCTCACACGCACGCTCCGGCGGAACCACGGCGAAAAAGAGCAAGAAAACGGCCCGCTGCTTGCACCTGCCGCCGGCCGCTGCGAAAAAAAAAAGGGCAGCTGAAGCGTAGTGCCGCTCATCCCGGAACCGTGGTCTCGTCCTGTCGAGTCCTGGGTTGAGGTTTCTTCCTTTTCTTTTACGTCCCCGGGATCCTTCGCGGGCGCGCTCGGGGAAGACACTTTTTTGAAGGACTTGCCCGAACCAAACGGCGACGGCCATTATTATGTTTACACTGCGGTGTCGAAGTGCGCAGAAGCTAAGCACCTGCCCCCGGTTGGATGTGTGTGCGCGCGCGTGCAGCCATTGGCAGCACTTCTAATCGAATATCGATTAAAAGTCACATCAAATTGTCCGCCGGCGGCGCGGTAATGGCGGTGCAGGGTTCGCGCGGCAACGAAAGTGCGTGCGCCGGTCGTCGTCGTCGTCGCTGTCATCATTAGCCTCGATTTTTTATTTATTTATTTTTTTGTAACGTGATCGCAGCGAGCGGAAGGAAGCGATGCCAGTTCCAGGAGAAAGTCGGTCGGCAGCCTTGGGATGGCGCGTTGCCGGCAATTTGCCAACAATTACGACCCGGGGCACGGACGTGCGCCCGAGAGTCCTACTTTCTGCGCCGGGCCCACCCGACCTTGGACCTTTTGGCACGTCCTGGGTAAAATGTACACACACACACACGCAGCAAAAAAAGAACAAAAACCACAAACCACCAGCCGCGTGGACGATGGCATTTTTCATCCGAGCTCGGCAGTTATTTTTATTGATGTGCGTTTCGCATCCATCATCAACGCATCATATGGCCGGGGCCAGGGACACCGGTATCGGGCTCGAATCTGGAGCACGCACGCCGGCTCCCATCGGGAAGGAAACATTGTAGCCGTTTTTATCGCCCGTTTGGTTTGGTTTGTTTTTTTTTTTGTTTTTTTTTTGCACCCTGGTTCTTTTTTTTCGGGAAGAGTTACATTTGTTTGTTTTTAGTTTCGCGGTCGCCGGCGGTTCCGCTTTCGGCTCCCATTCGGTTGTTTGGCACGGAGACGCAAACTGTGGGCTTCAATTACAACCATTAAACTGTTTCTCAAGGCAAGTAGTTTAAGTCCTTTTTGTGTAACATTCAAGAGAAATGTAGGAACTTGGAATATATTATTATTGATGTAGTCTCAATGTAGATATTGTAAACAATAAAATAAAGTTATAAAAGTCAAGCTGACAGATCAGTCTGCGAACCCTGTAATAGCATGTTATTGTTTTTATCGGTGACAATCGTTGATAAAGTTGTTTTGAAAAAAAAAAAAACGTATTGACGCATTCCAAAAAAAAACGCAATTTTAATTCAAGAAAATACTTTAATTCAAGAAAATACTTATTTACCAAATGTGTTAAAAAATGGATATAACGTTGTGATAGAAATTTAAGAAATTGAGAGTAAATGCAGTAAATGCAATCGTCCGCAAAGGCACGCAAACTATCATGTTGGGAAATGTGTACCCTCGCTGAGCCGGGCTCCTGCATAAAGACCCCGTAAACCTCCCAGCGAAAAATAATAATAATAATCAACAAACAAAAAAAAACCCAGCTCCCAACATACCAAAAAAAAAAAAAAAACCCGAGCACTTATTTGCGCGTGCCGTTTTGCGTTTTGCGGCCCCAAGCGGACGGTCCAATGAATCATGACCGAGGGCTTACGATTGCCGGATAATGAATCCCCGGCGTGCGCGCGCGGGCGCGTACGACCGATCGAAGAATGCCGTGCCGGAGCGAAGACGGTTTTTATTTTGCGCTCGCGGGAGCGCAAATTAAAAAATGCCTCGCACAAAGTCGGGACCGGCGGGGCGGCTGCAAATAACGACGGCAAGAAGGAAGGAAACTGTACGAACCCAAATACGTATGCCCCGTATGTCGCGGAACCTGCTTCGAGGTGTAGTTTGTTTTAGAACGCGCGCGTCTCGTCCTTTATGTGAGGGTTTGGATGTTGTTTTTTTTTCTTCTTGTGTTTGCGCTCTGCAAGAAGGATGCAAGAACGACCAAACCACTCGATCAAACGATCGATCGGAACCGATCGGTGGAGGTAATCGCTCCCAGTAAATGGGAAGAGCAGCAGAAGAACACACCAAACCCAGAGAGAGAGAGAGAGAGAAAAAAAACATCCTTAACCCTTTACGCACATACTGCCTCGGTTCGGATTCATGAATGATACCACCGTTGGCAAAATCGGACCGAAGCTTCCTTTACTTCCTCGCACGGAACTCGCGAAAGTGATCAATTACACCGCAAGAAGCGAAGGGGTCTATGTCCTGTACCGAGAACAGGATCTTTCTGCTCCCCCGCCCCCAGGGCAGACGAGCCGAGAGACTCCGAGGCAAGCAACAGCAACAAACAAATGAACTAAAAAAAACCCTAAAAGTTAAAAAACAAAAAAAAAGCAAAAGTGTATGCCCGAAAGAAAGGCCCCGGCTAATTATGCACAGCGTACCGAAAAACATCACGAAAAGCGAACAAAAAAGGGATGGGGAGAGGGGGCGGGGGGGAGCGGTTGGGAAGCAGAAAATGAAATTACGCACCGGCAGGCACTTCCGAAAAGGAACCACGCACGCGGACAACGTGGACAGCGACGACGACGACGACGACGACGCGTGGCCATCAATCAACTCCGCCAGGATCTGCGCTCTTGCCCGCATCCACCACCAGCCCGCTTTCTAACGGTTCGCCCTGGAATGTGTTGCCGTCTCATTTCGCTTTCCGTTTTCGAATTTTCCTTTCGCGGGTGAATGCGCGCGAGCGCGCGCGCGCTCGCGCCGGACTTTTGATTTTATTATGATTTAATGAGCCGGTGGGGAGGAGGAGGAGGAGGACAACAGGACGTCGGGACGACAGGACCCAGCTGACAAACTTACCAGCAGCAAGTGCAAGTGCGTTATTAAGGGAGGGAGCCGCAAACGAAAAAGGCTACTTCCTTGCGCGCGCGTCCGCCATTAATCATGGGAAGGGAGAGTTTCATTTTTTTTTTTTACCTTCCTGGATGTTGTCGACCCGTTGGGGACCCGATGCGCACACACACACACACACGCCTAACCTTTAGTTAAATTAAGAATTCTCTGTTCGGTGGGCACTTTCGTTTGGGGAAGAGCGTATTTTTTTTCGGCGCTTCAAATTTGCAACGACAACGGAGGGCGAAAGTTCTGGTGCGTTTTTTTTTCTTTCTTTTTTGCTGTTTTGTGGTGGCGAGGTTTTTCCCGGTCAATGACCACACATTTGACCGTCCGTGGTAATTGGTGTGTGGTGGGGCTTGGAAAAAGGAGTTTGACGCATGATGGATGTCGAGATTTGAACCCACGCTTCCTTACGGTGTTGTGCGTGCGCGCCTACGCACGACGCTATCGAGCCGCTCGCTGATAAGGCCCGCCGAATCGCCTATAAAAGCGTTAAGGCTCGCTTCGTTATCGCCGCGTTGATAGGAAAGGCACTTCCGGTGGAACTAGCGCTCAACCGAACTGATCCAAAGTCGGCCCTGAAAGGCGCACGGTAAATGAAAAAAAAAATCCCGAAAAAATTAAACTCGCTCACCGAACGGGAAACAAAAAACCCCATCGCGCATCATTAAAGCCGCACGCAAGGTGCAGCAGGACCCACCCGGGGTAATCAGCATGACAGGACCGGCCCGGGGAGAGTGTAAAAGCTGCGAGCTGCAGAAGCAGCAGATGAAAGCACCCAGCCAGGGACGCACGCACGCACGCACGCACGCACGCGGCACGCAGATGCAACGCGCGTGCGGCTCGCGCCATCCGGCGGCAGCCTCCGCCTCCCGTCGGGCCGCATTTGCATCTGCGCCAACCGCCCGGCCCTGCCCGTTGCCCACCGGCGGTGTGTAATATAATTTATTGCACCGGTTTGCCGGCGGTTCGCCCGGCGATAGTTTGACGGAAGCGCGCAAACGGGATGGCCAACTATCGCGGAACGGCGGGCGCGATGGAAAATCGTAATGACAACGAGCGGCATAAACATATGTTGCACCAATTATCGGCGATTCGGCGACTCTCGCTCGGGCGTCGCTTATCAGTCAGCGGGCGGTGTTCAACATTGTAGACCCGTTTTTTCTGTTTGTTTGTGCTGTTGTTTTATTCTTCCTGCTCGGAAGCTTCCAGCTTCTCCTGGCAGGTGAGAAAGTTCGCGAGCAGCTGGCCCGCTGTAGTAGTTTTTGGTCCTTTTTTTTGGTCCTTTTTGTTTCGGGAAGCCACCTAGTGCGGGGCTGCCCTATTCGGGGAGCAACTTTCTTCCGCGCGGCGCACGGCTTATCCACCGGCCACCGAATGCGGCGCCTCTAGTCCGGTTTGGAGCGCATCATTTTTGTGTGTGTGTGTGTGTGTGTGTGTGTTTTTTTTTCGTTTCGGTTTTCCTCTCAAACTGCGCTTTCTTTTCGTGGCCACGCTGGTTAGCCGCCCAACCGGAGCCAGGGATAGAACAAACGAGCGGGAGTGTGGCACAACAGTCGATTTAACGGTCCCACAGAACGGTTCTGGCGGTGACATTCTCCCCGGCTCCACACGGTTGCACCGGTTGCCGTATGCCCGTAAAAGGGCAGTACCACCCCGCGCGGGAGGCGGAGGGAAACCGGATCCACCGCCCGTTCTGGCGGCGCTAAGGATTCCAGGATGCCAGCACTTCCTCATTCTTTGGTTCCCACCGTATGCAGCTACACACACACACACACACACGCGCGCGCGCACGCATGAATAACGCAAACGTACACGGAACGTTCCCCGGGCAGAAGGTATTAAATAATGTCTCCAAACGGAACGCGAACGGAAAACGGTTGGCGCGTGACGCGTGTCCCACATAAATCAAGCCCCAGAACGAGGCTGCTTTTTGTGTGTGTGTGTGTGTTTTTTTTTTTCGGGGGAGAGGGGTTTTGGAAAGTGGCTACGCTGGCAGCGTGTGAACCAGACAGAAGAATGGCGGATCATGACCCACAAGCGAAGCGACACGCTTTCGTAATAATGACACTCACGATGCGAAGATTAATTGTTTTTCTGGTTGTTTATTACTTTTATTTATTTGCTTGTTTCTGTTTTGTAGTCAAAAATTAATTTTAAGATGTGTCAAAACAAGAAAAGCACTTATAGCTGACACATGACTTAGTTCTACATACGGGCTGTCATTATGACAGTTTGACATTAGTAGCAATATTTTTGTTTACATTTTATTTCATCTTTTTTTAACGACTATCTACCCACCATTCTGTCTTTTTGTTTTCGACTACAAATTGACTAATTTGACTTACCTGTCATTGTGACAGCTCGCCATTCATAACAATATTTATATGTTTTTTTTTTATTTTATAGAGACATTCGGAAGAACATTTTTTCCACACGGCGACACCGTCTTCCATAAAAAAAAAACTGAAATTTTGACTACTCGGAACCAACAAAAAAACCATAATTTCAATCTCCGTCCCCGAAGCTGTCTCATTATGCGCAATTTTATCAAATTTAATAATAACAAAAATAACCCTTACGGCGCCACCACCCCAACCGTGGCCGTGTTTTAATCAGGCGTCAGGCCAGGCCGTGCCTGGGAGAGATATCTAATCGGGGTTTGGGTTTGATTATGGGTTTTTAAAAGCTCGTTAAGGGCGCTCGGTCGCAAGCGGTGGAGCGGTAATAAGGCAATCAACTGTACTGCGCTCGCTACTCGAGCAGGGACCCGGCCGAAAATCTGGCTGCACAGTGCTGTTGCAGTTAAAAAATGTGATACAAACTTTTGTCCACCTTCAATAGGCTTAAGGCGAAGCGGTGGTGGTGGTTCGCGTTAGGAGGAGAAGAAACAGCGATCCAAAAAAAATGCACAAAACTGTCGACGATCTGCCGCAATCAATTTCGGGCGTAGAAATTTCGGGGAGCACTGATCAGGCCGTAATTATGAAGCCTCCGGACGCACCGGAGGACGACGACACCGAGGCCGCAAATGCACTTTGCATGTCGCAATCGGACGATCGCTCGTGCTGTCGAAAATTTCCCGGTCGACACGGCGACGGAACACGAAGACGGCGATTTGCTGCCAGCAGTTAGATCGATCGTATCGTGCTCGGTTTTGGTTACGGGTTGACGACTTTTTTTTTTTGGCACCAATTTTTGCTCCTTCACTACCTCGTGACGACCGCTTGCCTGATTCGGCAGAAATTAATTTTCATCCCAATTGGAAGCACCCACCCGAACCCACACCGATCAATCGATCAATCAAACGCATCAGCGCCGAAATGCGGGGTTCGTCGCTTGCGTGCCGTGTCGTTTCGACGTCGTTTGCGCGTGACTTGCGCAGACTTATTACGGTTCCAGCCGAAACGTGCGCACGCGTGGTTACAAACAGCTTTTCGAGAGAGAAAGAAAGAAATGAAATAAAAAGAGAAAAAAGCACGCACAGCTAAAAAATAAAAAAGGACATTCGAGGCAGGAGGAACGGAACGGGATCACTCCCACAAAAAAAAAAACACAGCGGGGAATTCCTCGAACCAATTCTCCCGAGCCGTCCCGAGCGAACATCAAACGCATCGACGCCTCCACATAAATCCTGGCGGCGCAGTTGTTTCGCTGTCCTTTTTTTGTTTTTTTTTTTATTTTTTTTGTCCCGAACACTCCTTCCCTTCGGCGGCGTGTCGGAAGCGACGAATCCTTGGATGCGTTGGGAGTTTTCGCTGCCCTAGCCGGCGCTAAATTTGGAACTTCTTCATTTGCCGCCCAGCCGCGTCCGAGGCACCGTTTCCCGTTGATCGCATCGTAAATCGTTTGATGACATCATCGTGTCCTCCTACGAAATGAAAAATTAAATAAAAATATAAGGTATAACGTGCGCTAGAAGCTGCTCCGGAGCCGCCCGTTGGCGCCGTAAGCGGTCCGAAGCTTGCAAGCCGCTCGAGCGGGGACTAATTTTCCTGCATTAAATCATAAGCCCTCGACGGAAAGAGCCACCAATTAAACCCTTTTTAAGGAGGCATAAAATGTAAATTTATGGACGGGTGTTTAGGGGTGCCGTGGGCTGTGAAGGTCAAAGGCTGTAAAATGGCGCACAGTTCGCCCGCTGGGGAAACGCGCGCGTTTCACTAAACTGCATTGCGAGTGTCCTAAACGATTTTGAAAAAAAGTTTCAAACAAAAAAATTAAAAAAAAAACACCTCAACCCGTGCGGTTTCCTCAAACACAGCGACGCGTTAAATCCTGCCCGCTCGCTCGTAGCGTAATTTGACTGCGTGTTTTGGCGTGGTTAAAAACCCCACTTATAAACCCATTCATCATCGCCGGTAATTGGGCGAGCCGAGTGCGGGGCGCGGGCGCGTTCAAAACGGCTCCGGTAATTATTCAAATTAAATAAAAACCGAAACCTCGGACCCGGGCAGCTTCTAAGCCCGGGGAGCGATTAGGCCTGCCTGAAAGCGACCGATTTGCGTGCGCACAACCGGGCGTGCGGTTGATTATTGTTATTGTTTTTGTTGTTATGAGTTAAATGTTTTGTTGTTTTTTTTTTTTTCTTCAATCCAACCAGGCGCTGAAAGGTGTTAATACGCCCCCTGTTTTTTAATATTTCTTTTTTTGTTAATTTTACCGGCCCATAATCCTGGCAGGCGTTAGGTATTAGGCGCAAAAGTGGTTCTAATGACGCGTTTAGGCGCATAAAACGTCGTAAAGATACTGTTTTCCGCTTGTTTACCGATCGCGCGGAAATTGCGCAGAAAAGAAGCTCATTCGAGCCTGGCGGCTCGTTAAGAGCATCCTTGCAGCTGAACGGCCCTCGGTGGATCTTCAAGATCGCCAACCAGATCTTAATAAAACATTGACGATCGCTTTGGTTCGACCATTCGCAAACCATTAAAACCAGCGCTTTCATTAAAATAGCGCTGCCTTAAAATTGCGCTGCTTAAAAGCTGCTTTAAGGCTGCTTACAATTTGTTCCTTACAAACTTATTTTCGTTATCGGTGGGAAACTTTTGATTGGAAAAACGTGCCACACCACGGAAGTGATCATTTCGTAAAGCTACCGATCAAGATAAATGGTGCGCCGGGTGTACCGTCCCTAAGCAATCCCTGCCACGGCCCAGGAAACAAACCCTTCCAGGACGCTTCATTAGCACCTCGGACGCCTCGCGCACCATTTATCAACGCAACCGGTGCGAGATGAGGCGAGAAAATTGCTCTCCTTATCTCGTTCGCTGCCGGAAGTGAGCCGAAAGGTCGATTTGTCCGCAAGCCCGGATGGTTCCGCACGATAAGCCGCGAGCTTATCGGTACGATCGCATCAACATCATTCGATTTTATTTTTATTTTTTTCCATTTTTTTTTCTTCCTTTTGGTGCAATCAGAACGTAACGAGGATCAGGGAAAAAAAGGAAACTGATGTGTAGGAGCTAGGGAAGGCACACATTTTCACTTTCATCCGATACGCCGCTTCCGGAGGCCGCTCGGAACGGGAGCGAGAGATAATCTGCCGGATTCGGGTCCCGGACGAATGATGGATAGATTGAGCGAGATTTTTTTTACAATATTTTTTTTCCTTCTAGAAAACAAGTTTACACGGCGCGAATCGATCACGATGGATCAAATTTTCGATTTTAAAAATAATAATGAGAAGAAAAAAAGATTTCGGTTTCAGAAAAGTGAAATCACCTCCGGTTCTGATCCGTCGCAAATGGCGGAAGTAATAAAACACCGGCCACTGGTTGCGGAAGGAAGCGATCGCCGGATTCGTCCGGTCGGAGACGGAAATGTACTGTTAACACCTTTTATTTCTCTCGGTGTTGCAACCTTCTTTTTTTTTATTTCAGCACCGAAAAAAATCTTACCTGATCCCACGAGGTTCCGAGAAGCGCCGCGCGGGAAGCATTTGAAGCGCTCTAATCAACCCTTAATCAGCTGCCGGTGCGCACGCCCTCGGATGTAACCGGAGCCGCGCAGTTTTGCAAGGGCATGCACTTACAAAATTGCGCCCATAATCACATGCTCAAGGGCGGGGAATTGGGGGATGATTATCGCCGCGATTAGAGGCGGCCTGCACCGGGCGAATCCTCACGAGCCACCCAAAAAAAAAACCGAATCGAATCGCGACCGGTTCACGATCGGCTGCAACCGGAGAACAAAGAACGCAAACCGCCGTTCCCATCAAGGGCCCCGACCGACCGTACCTAATCTCTATTAAACAGTGTTTTATCCTGCCGACTGGGGTGGAAAAAAAAACAATAAAAATCGAAAAATAAAACCCAACCTAAAACAGCAAACCCTGCCAAATAGACCCTTTTGCTTCGTCTCGCTCCGCCCTCGCCCCGTTCCCGGCTTCTGCTGCTAATAGGGACGCTCGATTAAATTCGTATTACCCTTCGCGCCGCGCGAATCGAACTCATTTGCCCGGGAATCGGTCGGAAATGGTTGCCGATATAAAATCGAAAAATAAAACAAAAAAAAAAGAGAAAAAAAACCCAACGATCGCTACCAGGGCCGGGCTTCCGTCATTAGGGCCAGGGCAACAAAAAAAAAAAAAGGGCTGCGCAGTGGCACGCGCCCCAAAACCAGCGGCGTCTAGCCAGCCGAAACACCCAACCCCATGCGCCAGGTGTATCATTGCGGTTTTGCGGCTAGCGGGCTGCTCCACGTTCATTAATTTCTCCATGAGCCAACGGTGGTAGGCGGAGGCAGGAGGGGATCGGGGTTCGTCGTTTGGCTCCCCAAAACCCCCAAAACCTCCCCCCGCTCGGAAACAGACCGACTTTAATGGAATCGCTTTCGGGCAAACCCTTCGCAAACGGTCGCTCGTCAAAACTACTGGAAAAGGGAAGATTCGGAATCTAATGCGTCGTTTTTTGGGTTTATTTTTTTTTATTTCCCCTCTCTTTCTCCCTTCCTATCGACCGCCTGTGCCTGTGCGGGGACGAAGGAAATCGGAACGGGTGGGAAAATTTATGTTTATTATTTATGCGCACATTATTGATATTAAATTATGGCTAACGCCGACTCCCTGATTGGGAGCCGCCGCATTATGGTACATAAATTAAACTACCATTTTTCTACTCCTATCCCTCCGTCTCGCTCACTCTCTCTCTCATAAAGAGCCCCTGTTTGCCTCACCCTTCCCAGCACGATAGGAGTCCTTGAGGCAGTTTGTTGGAGGCTTTCGAAGACGACGAGAAGCAAAAAAAACATACTCCTCGACTCGCTGGAGCCGTTTCGTGATAACAACTTAAAGCGATGATCATTTAATGACGGGGATTTTCGGACGTTCGTTTTCCAACAAATCTACCGACGACGAGGAGACAGCAAAAAAAAAA
>JXWZ01009853.1:0-13642 GCA_000956215.1 Anopheles farauti No. 4
CTGTTTTCTCGTCGCAGTATAGTGCTATGTTTTGTGGTAGATAAATAGAAAAGAAAATAAGAAACCAAACCTTTGAGGCTTGCATAAACAAGGCGTAGGTACAGGGACGTGTAACTCATGCGATTCGAGCTGACGCACTTCCGTCGATGGTGGCACTTTGCAGGAGAATGATTTTCATTTGCCCCACCACCCCGCTTCGCCACCTTCGTCGCATTTACCGCTGTTTGGGACGTTCTGCAGCATGCAGCATCCGTGGCCTACGCGCTTTCATGACTGAAAGTTTCACCAGGCATTACCATTACAGAAGTAGGCCATATCTTAGGTACGGTGAAACTGCGTTTTTCCTCCACGTCTTTCTTTTTGTAGACACCTCCTCATTGCCTTCCATCCTTCCATTTTCTTTCGTAAGAGCCCGCTCCGTTTCGTATGGTCCAATGGAGGTCGACTATGTGGAGGGAATGAGAAAAAGTTGTTGTCCCGCAATATTGCAGCAGTACAACATCTTTCAAATTTATACCATCCTATGCCAGCCTGGATGTGTTTTCATTTTAGCCGGTGTTCACATTGCAGGATGATTGAATTTTGCAACAGAAAGAAAACAATCTTTCGAAACCTCGTTATTTTTATTCTAAAAATTTAATCTTTTAAGATAGTATGCTTATCTTGTTAACCAAACTTTGTTCGAGGTAAACGATTTCTAAACTTGTGTTCCTGGAATTGTGTGATTCAATAACACTGCATGCACCTTACAGCGTACCCTTTATTCACCTTCGCCGGCAGTTAAATTTACCCTTAGCGTTGAACCGGCAAAAGATCGAAATTTGTGGCCAAACCGACTAACCTTTAGTCGCCTTACGTTTTCGCCACAAGCAAAAATAAAAAAAAAACAACAGTGGATAAAAGGCAAGCCGTTCTTACGTCGCGTACAAGTAAGCGAAAACCTCACCTCCCACCCTGTTGGTTGCTGACTCGCTGCGGTGATGATGATGAAAGTGAAGGAAAATTTTTGCGCCCTACCATACAACTTTCGCCGCTTTCGTTTTTCATCGGTAGAATATCCTATTTTTCACAACTTTCACCACTAGCTCGCATACCAATCGACCATCAAGTTTTCCTGCCATCGTGAATGCTTCGTTCTTCCTATCTCTTTTCTCTCCTCCCCCCACCACCATTTTCGCTTGCGGTTGCGAGAAGCGATTGCATGAAGAATTTGATGGCTAGAACGTGAAATGAGACCGGAGATAAATGGAAGGATGATTTATACACATCCCTCCCCCGCCACAGTACCGCTCTTTTCAGCGCCGGTAACGAAAAGACAAAAAAAACCAAAGCTTCGAAGACGCTGGCCGTGGCCGTGGCTAGGAAAAAGCTACCAAACTGTGTCGTCCGTGTCGTGTTTTTTCTTCGTGCGCCGGCAGGATGATGCTATTTAGAGCATATCTTACCTCGGTGCTGGAAACTTGGAAAGAAAGGACGAAAAACAACGCCTGAAAAAAAACAATCCGATAAAAAAAGAAGTACGAACGAACAAAACATGCTTCGTTGCGCCGCGAAGCAGGTGACGCTTGGTTGTTTTATTTTTTGTTACTTTTCTCTGGAGCTGCCAAGTTTTCCTCGGATTCGATGTTGTTTTTTTTCTTCGTCGTGCGTTCATTGCGTCGCGTACACTGTGGAAGAGAAAATTAAGGACGAAAGGGATGTGAACCGTGCCGTGGAGGCCACCTAGGTGGCAAATATGGTTGATATATCTCAATTTTTATGCTGTGGTTTGCTCGGGCAGAGTGAGGATGGAAGAGAGAACACAGCTGGGGAGAATATTCTTCCTTGAAAGATTTTTTTTTTTCGTTTAGATTGTCGCCTGGGTCGTTTGCGCTTTTTTGCTCTATCGTTCCACTTTTTAGCATTGCAATCGCAGAGGCTGATGGAAAGCGTACAAGATACAGCATCACAAAAGGACGACAGGACGAGTAAAAGCCAAACCCCCTCCATTCGTTGGCGTACCGGAGCAGAACGGAAAAATTTTCCGTCACTGATGATGAATTAAGGATGGTGGTGGTGTTGCGGTGCGGCGATCGTTGGAAAATTCCAAAATTATGGAAAACGAACGGAACGCAGAAATGATATTTTCTCACCTTTCGACATTGAGAAAATTCACTTTCTCGTCAAGGCAGGGGGCATTCTTTCACTACTCTCGTTCGAAGGGGCTGAAGTGAAAAATTTTAATTAAACTTTAGAAAGCCGTCCATCGTAGGCTATGTGCTTCGATGGTTGGTGTTCGTTTTTTTTTTTGCAACTTTAATTTTGTAAATGTCATCTATACAAAAAAATGGGTTTCCTCTGCCTGGCTTCATCAACAGCGGTACAGCATGACTTATGCGTGGGGTAAGAAAAGACGAACACGAAGATGTGTTTTGAACAAATTGAACAGTTGCGCCGAATGGAAGGAGATTTTCCATTTTAAATGAGATTGAGAAAATGAATAATTTATAAAAGTTTTGCTGCATTCGACCCGGGTGCTGCTGCTGCGGCTGCTGTTGCAATTGGGCTCTGCTGGTGGTCTGTGGTGTATCGCGCATTTGTTTTTCTTTTCTGGATCTACTACCAAACGTCCTACTCGGTCGGCGTCGGTCTGGCCCCAGCTCGACTTGAATCTTTAGAGTGAACGAAAAATTTATTCCAATTTTGAGTGATGGCTAAATTATGCATAACTACTTCATCTTGCAAAGGCAGCGATCTGAGTCTAGCGTGTACGCAATCTGTGAGCAACGTACCAGAGCAAACGAAAAAATCCATCACCTCCGTGCAGAAGATGATCAGGCCTGATTGCAATTGGACCTTCTTTAGGGTACAAAAATTCATCAAAAAAAGTTGTAGTTTAGATTTTTCCCCCAAAATTTTCAATTCGATACCGAGCTGGTGGCTTGTTTGCTAATAACATCATAATGATTCAACCTGCCATTTGAATTCGTCTTGTCGATTATCTATATTGAACATTTAACAAAAATGGTGAACAAAGCGTTCCTTACCAAAATCATACACTATATGAGAAAGAGCTAGACTAACAAAATATGGTACAGAAAGCATAATTTCGCAGGACATGCTGAATTCTCATCAAACTTTTCGGAATCCGCTTACGGGGCACTATCCCCTCGCCTACAACGCCACCTTTCTCATCGCTCGGTCGTTTGCGATTGTGGCGCGCACCCGATATGGCACATGGTTTTATGGCTAGTTCTAATTGCTTGTCAATAAGCGAAGCGAATTTCCATAGTTTTCGAATCGTCCCGGCCCAGACCGGCACCGGATAAACAGCTTCTTACTGGACGGGTTGGTTTCTCGGTTCCAGCATTGCTCACACCCCGTACCCTGCTTGATTTCCTTCGCCCCCGTTCCGTGTCCCGTGTCCTAGCATCGTCGACAAGACTTGGCGGAAAGATATGGTTTCCAATTTATTTTTTGCAACTGTCGATATCCATCCGGAATCGAATATTTGTTGCGTTTTGTCCTTTTCGCTGCTTCACGCATCCGAATGATGTGCAACATAGCTCGAAGATTTTTTCCCTGAAACCGAAACTGAACCCCGAAGCCAAGGACAAGGGGAATGGGTAAATTCATCGGAAAAAAACTCCAAAAATCACAGATCCATCCGCCAACGCGCAGCGGTCCGTTGTCCCGTCCTACTCTTTTAATTAATTAAGCAAGCTACATTTCCGTTTACCATCGGTGGAGGACTGCGTCACACCACCATTCAAACACACATACACACACGCACCGAACGATCGGAGTGCTTTGCTGTCAAATAGTTAACCGCCGGCCAGTACATACACATATGACGCGGTAAGAAGCTGGCAATATAGAGTCCGCTGTCCTCCAACCGACTTCTCGTGCCCATTATGGCCAGCCGCGTCCGCTTTCGGGGCGTTACCATGGCTCCAGGGTGCTTATGAAGGCATATAAAAATATTTAAGAGATGAAAAGAAATAAACTGACCAAAAGGCGCCAACGCCGTCGTTCACCCACCCAAGAAAAAAAAATCAACGGAGAAGTGCGAGAGCGGTACGCCAAGAAAAGGGAGCGCCACCACCATCACACCACCACCACCACAAAGTAAAGCGAAACTTCTGCCAAATTGTGTCCGGAGAGGCTACATAAAATGTTGAATTGTGTAAAGAACCTCCATGGGCTGTTGGGTGTGCGGCGGCAGGAGGAAAGCAATCGGAACCAAACATTGAATCGTTCCGCCGCGGGTGTGCGTGTGTGCGTTTTGAGCGAGAAGAATGAAGCTAGGAGAGGAAGAGGGAAAGCCAGCGATGACAGTGAGGGGAAATCGGAAGATGTCCTGCGGCAGGGACGACGTCGGTGGTGGTGATAATGATAAAGAATGCTGCTAACGACAACTTAGCCAAACCAGGCGACGAACGTTTCGCCTTTAGGCTGTAGTATTCGCCTTAAACCCTCAAGTTCGCTTCTGTGTCATGACGCTAATTTAGAGAGATTTTAATTATTAAGCTCGACCCTTCCAAAGCAAAACCCTTCCAAAGCAGTTTTCTGAACGTACGTTTCAAATCGGAAATATTTTTTAAATCCCTTTTTTCTACAAATACTACTTGTATTATTAACCCAGTTTTCTTCAAGGGTTAATTGTACAGTCGTCTAAAATGTTGAACAAGAGTCCTTCGCCAGTTTCTGAGGGCTCGCCGCGCACGCAGTTTGAAACGCGGTTAGCCGAGTTTGTCTTGCGAGTCCTGCTTTTCTAGCCAGGGGAAAATGCCTGCTAATGCTCACACCACCACCATACGTGTGCACGTATGAGTGAGAAAATAAAACTTCGTATGCGTGGGTGGTGGATGAATTTCTACCAGTGCGACCATAGCAACACCGTGGACACCGTTCGTTGCTGGGACGAAATGAGAAATGAAAAAGAACACGTTTCGATTTGCTCACACGATTTTAATGTTGTGCACCTGACCAGTAAAGTCTTTTCCTATTTTTATTTGTAAAAATTTTGTTCATAGAGTACACGATAACATATGCAACAGTGGTATTCATGCATGTCTCGGACTCTAAGATGCTTGCCTTACACTTGCGCTGTATTGCAGAGGATATTATCGTTGCAGTTTACTTCTCTCAGGCACACTCGTTCTTCATGGTGGCGCGTAGAATGAATATTACGAAATTTAAGACACAAAATAATTCATATATTAAATGGAAAGCTGAACAAAATGTCCATAGTTTCCACACACATAAATATGTATTTTGTGGCATATTTGAAAGAGTAAAAACATAATACCAAAATTAGTCCTGTATTTTTTGCGTTTCACTACATATATGTTCTTCAAAATTTTAACATTACAAATAAGTAAAAAATGTTTTTTATGAATCGAAAACATTGAAAAATATTTTAACTTTTCCTTTTCATGCACCGCACACACATACATAATGCGCCCTTCTTTGCCATTTCTCGTAACAAAAGGAAAACCTTGCACCGGGCTATTGCTTTCGGGGCTAGGAAGACCAAATTCGAACATATAAATAAAAATGAAAATATAAAGTGCTATGTTGCTGCTGCTGCTGCTGTACGTTATTGAAAATCAATATTCCATCCCGACCCCCTCGAGAGGGCGGGAGGAAATTGTAACGTTCGCATGAAACCGCCGACATACCGAGAAACAGGCCCATCGAAGACGAACTTCGTTCTTGCCCTCTTTCCCCCACTATCGCGCTCCCATTCGGTCCTCCCTCGCCAAACGCTTGTTCCTTCCCTTCCCCGTACCACAAACAAAAACCGTTTCGCTTCTGCCTTCGCTTGCACCCACGCCCCTCCCCTCGTTGCACCTCTACCATACAAAAACCGGACCTTTAAGAAATATGCCTCTAAGCGAAGCAACAACAAGCAAAAGAAAAATCTTGAAGAAAAGCCGAAAATGACGGGAAAAAATTCACAAAACCAAACACACAGATACACACGCATACACCCGAAACATTTTTCATCCGCCGTGAGAGGAAAACCCGAAGACTCCTCGTTCAGCAGCCGTCGTTCGATTATGGGTTTCCCCGCAAAAAAAAACCCAATCCACCAGCCATTTCCACTTCCGCTTGTATTGGCCCGTTTCTTGCACATACGTCTTGGGTTTACGAAGCACAAATCGAAACAAAATTTCGACGGAAAACTACGCAACCACATGCCCGTTCGAAGGGGAAGTGACGTGGCGATTGCGATTGGTGTGATGGGCCGAAATGCAAGGCATTGAATAATGTTCGATTGGGATGTCGAAAAAGGAACCTAACGGCGGTAACTCGACCGAACGCGAACAACATTCGCAAATTTACCCGTATGGATGGGGTCGCATCCCGTTTGCTCAGCTACCAATGCCAAGGAAAGAACTCAGCGCTGTTTACGTTCGGCGGGGAAATCACTCATTTTCTCCTTTGCGTGTCAGAGTGGATCTTTCACCGTTGCTATGGGACCAAGTACATAGTGTATTTTGGCATTCATATTTTTGATGAACACCTTTCACCTTTGATAGAAAGCTGGAAAAAATCACCGAAAATTGTCCTTGAAAGTGATATTTTTTAATACAAAAATATTTGAAGTTCTTTTGTCTCGCAAATGTGTTGCAGTTCGCTAGTTGGTATTTCCAGTTAGGATGCATACTTGAATTTCTACAACTTTAAACACATGAGCTACCCTTCTCATATCGTTGCTCGACACAAACCAACTCGATAACATTCTGTATTCATTCGCCGGTCGATTCCTTTCCGTCTAAAGTCCAGAGTGTACGAAAACTTATTTTTCCCTGTTTAGATTGCGGCCCACCAACGCAAGCCGCAACCCTCCGGGCCCTTGCGATGAGTGAATGCATTATCTACCGGGGAGGTTTTATGCTGCACGTTTTGTGTGACCCGTTCATGTGTGTGGGTACGCAATTTGGGGGTGTTTTTCACCTTATCGTGTTTTTTTTGTTTTTTTTTTTTCGTTAGCCCTAAGCGCAGTGAAAGTGGCTTATTGAATGTGGAATTTTTGTGGAACGGAAGAAAAAACAGTAAAAATGTAATGAGTTTTTGTTCTTGATCCTTTTTTAATTTTTATAACTACATCGGCATTTGTTTAGTTTGTGGTTTATTCATACTGGCGAAAATGCCAAACCAGTGATGGATTTATTGTCATTGCCATATTTCTAAATATAAAAAAACCTTAGAATACCTTAAAATGATTTTTTTTGTTGGTTCTACGAAGTGAGTTCCACATTTTTTTACCATATAATCACTGAATCTAGGTTTTGAAACTCATATTAGATTATTTCGTTCGGATTCAAGGTATACAATTTTTGTTTTCACCAATGTTTTAAATTTAATAGTTACCCATTGGGTTGATTTTTAAACTACATTACTAAAAAATGCATACTAATCGAGTTTTATTAATTTGTTATGCAATCAAACCAAAGAGGTAAATTCATTTCAATTGTAATAGATATTTTCGTGCAACTAATGTTTTAATTGGCACGCGCAACAGTTTTGGAGGATCATTACCCAAAAAACTGGGGAAAAAACAATGCTAGTATGAAATTGTACCTCTATCCTTTGCCCAGTTTGCCTGTTGCTGCTGCATCCATTGTGATTGAGCTTGACTTTTTTCTTTTATTTACCACACCAAACACCATTTTTCTCTTCGTTTTCCGTAAAAAAACACATTTTACAATAAAAAAAATCCAATCAACCAGCAAAAGGGTCGCAAAAGTTTATGGTACACAGCGACCCCGACGGTCGCATGTAAAAGGTTTCAATTACGAACACGGTCCTGCGTACGGTGGTTCGAAACAAAAAGCAAACGGTGTGCGATAGCATCCGTTCCAAAGGGACCACACTGTTCAGCATCAAGGGGTTGCTTAGTTGTTTTCTAAACTTTGCACGAACCGTGGAAATTGGGGTTGTTGGTCAAAGTGCAAACGCACACGCCGGACACGTGAAACAATTTTCACTACAACCCGTATTTAAGGCACAAAAAATCAGGGAAGATTTGTTGCGCTTTTTAATTCGTTCTTTTTTATACGCTTTCCCATCTGTCCTGGTTGTTTTTGTTTGGCTCGTGCCGTTTAAACTTTTGTCATGGTCCATGGCAATGATTGAGCCGAAAAAGTTTCCTTCGAAGAAAAACGCCAATCCTGACCTAGGTCAAACAGATTTCAGTTGACCACCGGGATTGGGATTTGCGCAACCAACCAGACATCGGAGAGGAAATTTGTTTACGAACCGTGCACACGACCGATTGAGAGGATCGCCTCGTGCAAAGACGCAGTGATGGCACGGGATGAGGCCCCATTCAACCGTTTTATCTCTTATTCAAATTGACATTTATGCGTTTTGTGGTTATGTTAACGGTCGTAAAACGAACCTTCTGGCAAATGCGGTAGTGGATGGGCTCTAACTCACACCGGTTGATATGGATTGCGAATATGGAAAGCTCGTCCGTGCTTGTACGATTGCTGGCGAGTATGTGTTGCTTTGTGCGAACTCACTGATTTATGACGCGCTGGATGAAACAGATTGTCTTCCTGGAGACAGATTTCAAGAGCATGCTTCACTCACGTGGTTGAGTGAGGTATTTTGTGTATTATTTCGACTTGTTTTCGTGATTGCTCTCCTTTATAACTTCGTTTGTTTTACTTATGCTAACCTAAAATTGTACTACTTGTATTCCATCCATAGCTGTATTTATCCTTGCGCTAAGAACAGTGACAATTACTGGTATGGCGTTAAAAGGATTATCGACCTCATCAAATCCCCTGTTGTTGCTAATTTTCTGGATTATATAGATGCACAAAAGAGCAGGATGCAAGAGGGGAAGTATTAAAAAAAACAGAAAATCCCTTCCACACAAGCATCATTCGACAAGATGAGGTATTCAGGGGTCTCAGTGTGAAGCAAGGAAAAAAAACCTCACCAACATTTCTACCATACACTCTGCCAGCCGCCATCGTTGAGCGCAGCAAAAGTTTAAAAGTAAAGGCGAGTAAGTAAGCTCTGTCGGAGCGAGGGTTCCGGGTTTTAGAAATGAAAAGCGCAAAAAAAAAGAAATCCTTTAACATTTTCAACATCCACCGCATCGCACGCGCAACACGAGGAGACGAATGAGGGTAACCGAGTGTCGATGCATATGTCACCCAGCGTTACGCTTGGGCTCTGTTCAAAAGATCCTCGGGGCTTCCACGGCTACGGAGAAAAAAGGGGTACAACATCGGGACGCGACGAAGCGTGCCTTCTGCATCCAGCGTCTAATCAAACAACGGCACACACGGATCGGAAGGGTCGCAAGTTTGGAAAATTTTTGGGACAAATTCTCTATTTTTCACCCCAAAATTTGTAACCCTCGTTGCCAGTGCGCTAGCCGCACAAACCTTTAAGGTGTTCGCAGCGGCAGTGGCTGTGGCGTGAAAGATAAATATTAATTTTACGATACGACCCGTGCGTCCGTTGCATTGAGGCAGACAGGGCTTTCGTACCGGTCGGCAAGGGGTAGTCAACGATAGGAACAGTTTCGGAACCCTTTTCATCTAGTTCAATTTCATCAGCGCGTGCTTCGATGCGTTGGGTGAGCAGGATCGGTTCCTGATCAATTTTTGGGGATTTTCAACCCTTTTTGAAATCGAAAATTGCTAGGCCAACGAAAAAAAAAAATGCAGCGTATAAAACGACAGCAATCGTCGTAATGAGCAAAAAAATAAAAAGGTTCGCAAATGGAAGCAGCTGCAATTTTGGATTTGCACTTTTTTAACCAATTTTATTTTACACCGTGACCGGTTTTTGTGATAGATTTGAGAAGCGTAAGAAAGGTTTGCTACATATTTTTTGAATTTTATTTGGTTTACTCGCCATTTGCAAGCACTATCTTAAAATGATGAAAAAATTCTCAGTGTTCCGGAAAAAAGTTTACAAACTTTTTTCTGAATTAAACGTAGCAAAGAAAAAACACATTCGCAAGCGACGCAATATTTTTGAAAACAAAAACCCAGATAAAAATCGAAACTGTCAAAGTTGTATTTATGATCCTATTTATGACTTTTACGCATAAATGATTATTTTTCGTGCTTCATCGAAGAATATTGATTGAAAAAAGCTTTGAATTATTAACATTTTATTAACAAAACATTTTTTTCCCTTTTTTCCTCTGTTTTTGTGCCTTTTTGTTCCCATTATAAAAACCAAATATTTCTCTTTTTTCTTGTATAAACATGCAATTGTGATACAAACTAGTAAAACATTCTCCAGGCGTTTTCAAAATCCTTGATGGAACAATTTTTTCTAGTGAATAGCATTCAAAAATGGTATAAACGTAGTTGTTTCTCCCAATTTCCACCAACACATTTTTTGGTCTCTACACAACATGTTTCCGTTGACAAGAATGAGGAAAATAAACAAACAAACTAATCTTAGTGCAAAGAAAGACAAAAAACATATATTAAAGAAATATTTTAGATGTAAGATGAGCAAAAAATCAAAATTGTTGGTAAAGAAACAGTCTCGAGGTACAAAGTGATGACTTCCGAGTTATTTTCCTCTCGTTTGGAGTACTGTGTTACCAATTGCGCTTAGTTTTAACATTACGCATTCGTTCGCAAATTAAGTATAAATTAAGTTTGAGCTGCAATCAAAACCGATCATCGATTGAATTAATGTCCGGCATATGTTTTTATTTGCTGAACGAATTCAAAGCGATCCGTTGTCTGCGCGGAAACGGAAACGCATGTTACTATTTTGTTAATATTTTTTGCGTAAAATTTTCAATCGTAACAGGTCGCGTTCAGTTTCACGTTACTCCTTCGTTCACGGTACATGTCGGTACTAGATTAGTAGAATTGAATGTAGACGAGGCTATACAACGGAACGATGTGGTTGCGGAAGGAGCGAAATGTGGAAGCAGAGGAACAAGAGAGAAAAGATATCGGAGGCACAAAATCAAAATTAGTCATTAGTGGATGAAATATAAAATATTTTAGGTGTACTGGATTTTAAATAAACTGTAAAACAAAAACAACACACATGTAGCCATTAAGATACAACAAAAAAATGAAACAACGGATAAAACACGGAAAATGAATCAAAATACAAAACAACAACATGATAATAACACAAAACATGCAAACTTTCCACTTAAAGCGGGACAACAAAAAATTAACCGCGTTCATAAAAGGATTCGGAATTTTGTGCGCACCGAGTGAAAATGAAACTATCAAAAAAAAAATTGTTTTCTTACATCAAAGCTAAGCTCATTATATAACAACTTCAAAATGCGAGGTATTCCTTCTTTTCAGGTACAGTCGTAATCATTCATAATCAAGACATTGGGCCATTTGGCCCATTGACAATAGAAGACAAGCGAAGTAGAAATCATGAACAGTTTAACAAAATGACCCATCGCTCTCACCAGCCCTGTCCTTCAGTGGGTAAAACTAGTTTTTCCCACCAAGTACAGGAAACCATTGCCGACATTCACAAACACATACACTCAGTCCTAGCTGAAGGAAAGGAAAGGAAAGTTCAGCTCGGAATGCGAACGCAGCGGTTGTTGGGCAATATTTACGTTAATCTTATTCGCGCACCTCATTATGGGCACCGCGCTTGATTGGGTTCGTAGCTGGTTTGGCTGCCCGGGGGTTGAAAAGTTTAACACAATTTAATTTATTCAGCAACCCACCCCCACCGACCCGCTTGGTACAAAAGCGCAAACGGTGTGCGATAGATGAAAACGAGGCTTTCCATCATAATTTTATTAATTTATTAAATTATTTGCATTCATGATGTGATGTGTTTTCAGATGTTTTCGTTAGATTGTGTGATTTAAGGGGCTGGTCGGTAGGGCATAGTGAGACCAGTGCACGGAACGCGGCCAAAGTTGGAAGTTGTTTTTCAGTGTGCTTTCTTCTTTTCTTTCGCACTTTAGCCAAGCGGAGCAAAAGACGGTAAAGTACCACTGTCATTGCGGTGCTTGTAGCGCTGAAAAACATTTCTTCCTCTTATGTAAATTGTCGATTTATTCAAATACCGAATCAGCGTGTTCAAGAGTGCGTGAGGCGGGGCAAGCAAGCGTTCAAACACACGTACACTCGGCGATCATAGTAGACGACGAACCCTGCCAGCTTCAAATAGACCGCCCTTTGGGAACGGTCGTTCCAATCGGCTTCGAACGGGAAGTGTCTTTTTCCGTCGATTTAGCGCCTTACACGAAACTATTCGTTGTGTCCAAAGAAGGCAGGAGAAAAAGATGTAGAAAAATTGACCCATCAGCCGGTAAACCTTGGAACCTGTGGCTGAAGAATTTTATTCTTTTCCACATCATGTTGCCATTATTTATGTTTTTTTTTTCAAGTATGTTTTCCTTTTTCATGCGCCTTCTTCGTCTACGTTGAAAAAGCGCGTGAGCTAGAACCGTACACCATTCATCGTCGAAGGGAACCAAATTTATGCCGGTTGCTGGTTGAAATTGAGATCGTTCGCGTCTTCGATTCAATTTGCAACTGCGAATGGTGCCTTGGGCGTTGACAAATTTCTGCTGATGAAAATATTGTGAAATATTGTGTGGCTTATCGCGGCCTCTTCCAAGACAAGGTGTTTATCAGGTGCCCGCGAACGGACGTCCTCACCAGCATTACGATTTTGCGATAAGGAAATCAACATGGAAAGGGTGCCCGGCGTGTTTGGTAAATCGCTGACAAATAACCTAGCTTTGCATTGGACGAATAGTTTAGGTCGAGTTGTTTCTTTTCGCTTCTTTCGTTTTCCATGTCAGATACGATTGAGTGATGAAGAGTTTTCGCCGAGGCCAAACGAGGCCAATTTAGGCTTAGTGACAAACAATAAACACTTTCGAGTAAGATGGAGGTATTTTTTTTTCGAGATGAATTCGTGACATTTCCTCACAGTTTCATATTTCGTTAACTTCATTTGTGTTGTTTGAAACACTTATCATATTTGAAGTGTGCTAGCTTAGTTATCAAACTACTATCATTAAATATCCTTTGAAATCCATCAGCGAAGGGATCGTGTCTCTATTCCTATGTTAATTACTCGATACAATTTTCGTGACAGTTCACGAGTTTCATATTTACTTTGTTATAAACAAATGCACAAAAGTTATAAAACAATTTCGCTGGGTGACGATGAAATATATGAAAAGGAAACACAGTTTTTTTTGCCTTCCGTGGTCTGCTAAAAACTTAGCTTGTCGCAAGCCTTCGGCATTTGATTACCTTTTTCACGATCGATTCTATCGCGTTTACCGACCGTATTTGCGCGAATCTTCGTAATCAGTTCATACCGTGAGAACAATTGACAGATTCCAAAAAGGTACGGATAGTTTTAGAATTTTTCAACCTCTGTTTCAACCTCACAGACATCCAGCAGCAAAGGAAAATAAACTTTTAACGATAAGCACGGGAATTAAATAAAAATTAATTTTAACAAGAAACTAACCCAAAGTCTACAACCATCCGCTCTGTGTTCCATTTCTTCGAATCTGTTAAACAAATGTCACACAATATTGGGTGTAAACGGAAAAAATATCCGTAAAATATTCTGCGAATGCACATAATAGCGTTTCTTTCAAATCAAATCGCTTAAAATTGCTTCTGCCCATTTCGGCGTAACC
>JXWZ01009856.1:0-10575 GCA_000956215.1 Anopheles farauti No. 4
TCCTAGCACAGTGTTATGATTTAACTTTGGATTACCTTTTTTTGCCTTTTAAAAGTTGCTATTTTTGGTACACTTCTATCGACGCTGGAACGTATTCAAAATAAAATAGCTACGGTGGAAGAGCCTCACTCTTCTTTCCAGCAATCGAAGGAGACTGGAGCAGCTAAGTAACGTTATGTTAGAAATGCCTGTATGTGTAAATAGCTTACAGATCTCTTATAAGGAATTTTGCTTTCCCATAGTAATGGGAAATATTTCAACGAGTTGAAAAAAATTGAAATCCTATAGGGGAATACTGCAAGCAGTTTCGGAAATCGTGCAGAGAACTTAGCAATCGCTGAGGTGCGCTACTTCTTATGCTCTTTATCAGCAGAGCGATTAAATTTCCCCCAAAATCACAACCGTGAACCGATTACCGATTATAACAATGGTGGGTTCGGTACGGGGCCCAGTTATTCAATTAAAACTTCATCAGCGAATTAAAACCCACGCGCCACGGAAAAAAAGGAAACCAAAAGCTCACTTGTATGCACACATATCCGCGTCGTTCCGGAGCATCAAAAATAAATCCACCACCATTCCGACCATTTATTGGTTCATTTGTCTTATCGCAGTTTTCGTACGCCGCTGCCCAAACAACCAAATTCGTCAATTCGTCATTTAAATAATTGCTTTCGACAAGCGCGTTAGCGGATTTACGCGTGGAACAACAAAACGGACAGCGAAAGCAAACCGAAAATGAATGAATTTGAGGCGAAAAAAAAACGGCAACCGAAAATAAAAAAATTGCCACCAACGGTTCACACCTTGGTGATGATTAATAAATGCCAGGATATTTATTTTAATCCACCGCGTGAGCAAATGAGCGTCTCCGTGGCAGTGAAATGATTTCGAAATCCGCCCCCTGCCCCCTCTTCCCCTATCCCACCCACCTCGTTCGAAAAAGCGTTCCAATTTCCGCTGGACGGACGCATCACGGCGTGATAAGAAAAAAAAGAGTGCAGCATAAATCTGCATAAAACCCACAACACATCGGCGCTCCGGTTGACGTGCTAGTGGACGCGATAATTGGAGCACTGGTAACAATAGGACACTAAATGCTTCTGTGTGGCCGTTGTCCGTTCCATGGCATTGGTCACGGCGGAAACAAACAGCACGATTGCAGCTGCGACCACAGAACGCAAAATCAATCCGCACTGCTGAAACGATACTGGATTTTCCATTCGGAAGCGAGTGCCGTGGGATGGCTTTTGAACGGTCCGGGCTTTTCAACGGCATGAATAACAATTGCGCGCCGAACAAAAACACACCCAACGTCGTAATTTGTACGAGTTGCATCGGAGTTACAGCAGGATTTTGCGCGTGAGGCTGATAACAGTGATGGTAGCACATACGTTACCAGCCGCATTAGGCATGCGAATGGTTGCTGCAACTATCGGTTAACCGGCATCAAGTATCGATCTGGACCATCACAGTACACCATGGTTTTAAAATCTTTAAAATCAAACATGAACGAAAGCATCATGCATGAAACAGCATGTTTTAAGTTATCTAAGGTGTTATTTGGCATGAAAGATGTTTTTGAAAGCAGATAAAAATAAGTTAATCTTCATTTTCCAAATTTTAAAATATTTCAAAGTTCATGCGGCTAATTTCATTTGGGATGAAAAATAAGGTTCCATAAATGTAGCACTGAATTTTGGTGAAATATTTCATGGAGAGATTTTAAACCTAAACCAAATTGTCCTAATTACTTAAACAATCTAGATTTTTCTCTTTGGTTTCATTAAACTGTTCTTGTAAGTCACTCCTGGTCTCTTTAAACCTTCCAATACTATAAGCGCTCCAATATTGGAATAAATCGTACTAGGAGAGCCACAATTTTGCACTCAAGTGTAAGTGTACACAGCAAACCCCCAGTAGACGTGGTGACCTTTCGTTCACCCTGCGCAGTCTTCACTCGTACGCAGATTGTGATGCGTTTGGGCCTTAATCAAACAATCGCCGTTATGAACGTCAATGTAGCCATCTCTCGACACGTTCTCCCAATGAGCCCAATCGGTCCGGTCTGGCAAACCGCCCGCAAGACACCCTCCCCCCGTTGGGCTGACAAAGGTCAGGTCGCTGACCGTCAGCATCCATCCGATTTCCATCCGGTCGAAACGTTCGCCTGATACCTGATTGGATATCGATTAAGTGATGCGGCAATCGAAAATGATGAAAATTTATCGTCCCAGGTGAGTGGGGTTCACCGGGCCGGAGGCGACGGGGGTTACCCGTTTTCTTCGCACTCGATTCCAGGAAGCACGAACCCGGATTCTTCCGGGAACTTCACAACCTGCCGGTAAAACAATAAAACTGCATTCCCATAAATTAGTCCAGCGGGCTTAAGTTTGCCGATTCCGGGGATGAGGTGCCAGCTTATTGTTGTCCTTCGCCGCTCGGGGTTGCTTGACGGAGGGAAAATCGGCCGGCGCTATCACTATTACCAAGTAGTAAAAGCTTCACCACGCCGCGACTAAGTCCTCGCCAACCTCGCCAATTGCAGCATATCGCGTCGCGTCGGGCTGTTATCCTTGGAGGATTTATGCAGCATCTTTTTCGTCCTGGGTCGCTTCGGCTCTAGCTTAAAACGGTTGACAAAAGCAGCAGGCAAAAGTTCTTCCCTACCCATGGGTAGCGTATAAGCGTTTCAGTTGCGTCTTCCCAGCTGGAAACGCTAAAGCTAAAGTTACTTTCGACAGGGACAAAGTTTCCACTACGCCCACCTCTTGGGGAGTGTTTTTTTTTTGTTTCATCCTTTCGGACAATTTTGGCACCGGTTCGTTTATTAACAAATTTAGCATCACCTTAGGTAAGGTGTGGCGTATATCAAACCGCCCTTATCTCCTGCCTTTCTCTGGAGCACTTTTGCTTCACTATGGTCGGTAAAGTTTGGACCAGGAAGCAAGAAAAGTCTACGGAAGCTCCGAGGGAAAATTGTCGCAAGTGGGAAATAATTGTTTCACTAGCGCTTCGGTTCCTGCTCCAGCTTAGCTTTCGGTAGTCGGAAATTTATATTTACAGCAGTAAGCGTTTGTTTTTTTCTGCAAGCCTGGATTTACTGGATTTTCTTCCTGGACGAGGGATTCTATTCGTTGCGAATTTCGAATTTGCTAGCCAGGAAGTTAAAAATTTTATCTATACATTCTTTAAACAAACATAGCATTAAAAACAGTAGAGCCGCAGATAAATTTGCTACAAAAAAATAATAATAATAATAATCAGCAATACCATACATGTTTTACAAGTTAAATCTGTTCGATTTAAAATTGATGATTGCCATGGTAACCTAATTGTGTGGGAACATTCGCATCATAAATTTAGCTTAAAAGCCCTGTACATTCTTCCACGATATCAGGCGAACGTAATTTTAATGGAAAATGTCCACAAAATCGTCACAGACACTTTTGCCCAGAAAAGCATGCTTGCGTAATAAACAGAAATTTAAAGTTCACTTCGCATCTTTTTGTCCTGCTCTTAATGAAAGCCATTTCCACCAACACAGCGCAAAGATTTGGTTGCCGCAGTGCCTGCTGTGCTCTTAACGAACGCGGTGACTTTATGAAATGTTAACTAATCTAATCATCCCCTGACACGCGGAGGGATGGCACCACGGCGAATCTGGCCATAATTAGTTTTTTTTTTAATTATTTCATGCAACGCTCACGGCGCTGTAAAAAGAGAGCGTAAGAAAAAATTGAACGCCAAACAAAACTAAATCAAAACACCCCTGGAGGCTGCGTTCTCGGGAGGTCCAAATGGGTAGGAAATTAAACCCGGCACGCGCGGAACCACGCGGTCGGGCATTTCAGGATGTGGTAGTGTAATGCAATCTAGCTGTCCGGCTGTTTACTTAATTCGGTCGGCATTTCCGGTAAATTACTGCAAGACAAACTCGTGGCGCAAATGCTTATGGATTGTGTGAGCCCGAAATCTTGGCTGGTAGTATTAGTTCACTGTAATTAGGTAAGGTTAAAGTCTGCCTGTGGCATAAAACTGTCTCGCTGTGAATCTTCAGGTGCGGGCCCTGTTTGTTGGAAGGTGAAAATAATTATTGCGTCTCTTTTAATATCACACCCGTTCGTGGAAGAAGCGGCTCCCTTAGGGTGTTCGTGGATTGATGTAGATCATATTTTAACATCTAATTTCTTCTCCTTCCCAACGGTAGCACCGGTTTGTTCAGAAAGAAAGAAGAAGCTAAAAGAGAAAATAATTATGCGTTTATTTTTGTAGTAGAACGGTCAACATATTTTTGCAACAAATTTTCGCTGTAAACACCAGGTTCGCTAAATGGGCAAGAAATAAATTAAATCCACCCAACAAGATACGAACAAACACACCGCATCCAAGACCGGATTGCAACTTTCGCTATCGTTTCCCGCACCGAATCCGCAACATGCGACGCTTTGCAAGATCGCGCCCATTGACGCCCGCCTTTAGTCCGATCACTTTCTCTGCTGATTTTTCCAGGTTTTTCCTGTTTGTCGCACACAACCGAGCGGACCCACGCGGTCCACGCCAGTGGCATCGCCCCGTGCCAGGAACCAGTTCCGGTTGGCGCGTACGGAATCGAAAGCGAGCCCGACCCGGTCGGCGGTCGCAATCGCATGAAGACGTTGCAATGACAGCATCTCCCCGTGACGCAGCGAGAGAGGGTAAGTAAATTTGCCAACCATCCACTTATGCGACCGGTTTATGCGACCACGGGGTTTTGCGATGCACCGCCCGTTGTCGGATGCAGTCGTGTTGATATTTATTTGATTCGGATAGCGTAGGGAGGAAAGATACGGCAGCACGGATGCTGGTTATCGGTATTCCGACCTTTGAGTTCGATAGTGATGGAGGATTATTACTGCTCTTAAAAGCTGTTTTTATCAGATAATGCCATCTATATCAATTCTATAAATTAAGTGATTTTTTTCGATACAACCGAGTGGTAATTTCCTTCGAAAGATCTTCGAATGCCGTTGAGGTTTCTTGAAGTTTTGTATACTGCTTCAGGACCTTTAAAATCTCTCGCTTATAAAACTATTTGCTTTCGTTTTTAAACATAAAAAAATATCGGGATTCTTCGGTAAAAAAGTCTGTAAAGTAATGTTCAAAAAAGAATTCAAATTTAAACATTTTTTCCAATTGTATCCAGCTAAATTAGTAACGAATGATAGGTTAGGTTGTGATGTTTCTGGACGTAGTTTCCGAACTCCCACATCCTTATGTAACCCACCATTCGTTCAATGAAATTTTGAGAATTTTATCACAATTTTATTGACCCATCATCCGCCAATCATTTGCACTCGTTACGCGAAATTATGTTCCGTAGAAATAGTGCTGTCAATTTCTAGCAGCAATGGGTTCTTCGATTGATGTAATTAAATCTCATTCCGAGTGGGTAACGAATATTTCGTTCCTGTTTTATTCACGTGGTCATCATCAAACTGTGCATTACTTCTCATTCCTATTGGAGTGGTTATGGAAAAGCATCACCTCTGCCACACTTACCTCCCGTTTATTGCCTCAAACGCTTGATGAGAACCATGTGGATAAAACATAAAAAATCGCATAAATTAACCACAATTTGCAACTCATCAACAGTTCGTTTCCCGCTTCTCAAACTGGCTTCGATTGACGAACATGCGCGGTATTAGCTTGCCCTCGTTGACAGACCCGGACCCGAAGAAAAAGCCCATGCCACACGCTTCAACAAACGCCGAAAACTAACACTCATTTTTCACACCTTCTCGTGCAGTGACACACACACACACACACACCGTGTGCAAATTATGCAACACGATTGCGATTAACGTATTGACCGAAGCGGCGGGTTGGTTTCGATTCGGTATCGTCGAACCATCCACAGCAAACCGCCCGCTAAACGATCGGCGCATTAGGTGTAAAGTGTTTTCCGATGGTCCGTCCCAAGTGGACGCGCGGAACCGAAACCCCCGCACGCCCCGGGCGCGTGTTCGTGGAGTGAACGTGGAAAATTGCCGACCACTTCAAGATGGAGATGCAACGGTACGACCTAAACGGGCCCGCCGCGTGCCGCACTTCGCCAAAAGGGATTAGCTTAAATGGAGAAGATTTTCAGCGCTCCAGGAAGTCGTTGGTAGTCATCGTTCGGTGCCGATCGAGCCTTATGTTTGGAACCACTCACCACGCTCAAGTCGATTTCGACTTCAACCGTTGGCAAGTGGCGCATCGATTGGGGCATTTTCAGTCGCCATTATGTAAGCGGCTCGCATGAGCTAAAAACCGAGCTAAAAATGTGTCAATTTCGACGCCAACTGTTGTCGTACGCGAATGCTGTTATATATGCTCGGTGTGTATTGCGATAAAAAAACACACAATCCAATATGAAGAGGGCCTCTTCTATGCGCTTTTAAATAAAGCGTGTGCTTGTTTTTGCATGCGTCCGACCAAAATTCGTGTCCACCGAGCACGTCATGTTTTCGGTTGAAATGCAATCGCACCGTGTGGCTTCCGTGTCCAATCCGTATCACTGCACCGTGCGTGGATGCTGCCACCGCTTTTTAACTGTCGGCCGTACTCCGGCAATGCATTTCCGGCACACCGGAAGAAGATGTTTCGAAATATGACGCAGCGTGTGGATTGTTTTTGCCTCGTTCGACGGTTGCTTGCACCGTGGGGGTAGGACAGTTCACCGGAAGCGGAAACGGTACAAACACACACACACACACACACACATACACGCACACAAAGAACGGGAAGAAAATAAAACAAATAAACGTGTGTACATTTTCGCATTGTCATGAAATGCATTCAGCGAATGGTCTGCGGGGAGTGTGAAGTGCATTGTGGCTTTCAAATGTGTGTTGGCGTTGAGGTGAGATGAAACCAGAAGGGGTGTGGCAGCAGGAAACCAATTTACTTTATTTTCTGCTTGCATCAAATCAGTGTACCAACACATTACCTTCCCATTTCACCCGTGGGAACGCTCATAATAGGCGGGTTTGTAAGAGTGAATTGCAGTGTGGTAGGAGGAAAAACTTGCGGAAAACCAAACACACACATACATGTTATCAGTTTCAAGTTATGTAATACAAAGCAACACAAATAGATTCCTTGTTTCAATGAATTCATTACTGCATGCATTAGTGAAGTCCGTCCAATGGTCAGCAAGTGAGTCTTTCTAGTGAGTGGATTGAGTCAATTTCTCACTTGGAGTGAGATGGAACAATATGGCTCCCAAAAAAGCTACCTATCGATTGCACGAATCATGCCAATAATGGATGAGAAATTCTGAATAAAGGTCATCAAATCATTCCTTGCATCGATTCGACTCTCCTGACCTACGGCTTTTCCTTCCATTTGATCGATCAATATAAACTTGACTGCAGACCTGATACTATATATTTAAAAAAATTGTATAAATTACCCAATAACCCGTTTCCATCTGGAAAAGGTAGTCTGCATCTTCATTTCCCATGAACCTGTTCACATTTATCATTTGTCAAACGTCTCGTTGCGGTGTGGCTTTCAAACAAACATGAGCCCCGTCAAACAAGACAGACGGGCACGCGGACGAATGGGAAAGGTGTCGGAAGCGATTTTTCCGCCCCAGATGACCCCATTTCCATTCATAAAAATGCACAATTCTTCCTCTCCCTGCCATAGCATTGCCGTATGCCGTGTTGGTGCGGTTTCAAACACAAAACCAAGCAACCATACTGCCAGGTGCTACCATGACGACGGTTCCGAATCACCTGGTGCTTTATCTTCATTTTCCCGGTGAGCGTGTGTGTGTCATATTTGTGTGCGGTGCGGATTTTTAAGCACGTGTAAAGCCGTGCTCAAACAAAAATAAAACCGGAACTCGAGGACACGAGCAAAACGCTCACAAAGCATCACAAACAGTGATGCGGTGGTGGGATTCTTCCGTTCTTGGTTCCGCGCACCTTGGTGGGTAGTAATAGTTTCGTTCCTTTCGTTTCGTTTCGTTTCAGCATCTGCCAACCCAAGACCGGAAGCAACCCTGTACGGGTGGATGGGTTAAGTCTATCATTATAATAGTACAGCGCTGTAGCACAGTAGTAATAGCGTGTATCTCTCCCGCCACGGAAGACGGCAGTCACTAACGCGCCCACTAAAATCACTCCAAACGTTGGGTGGGTCGTCCCAAACGTGTAGCCTGCGCACATCCGGCTGTCCCAGTCGGTCCCCCATCGTCCTATTTGGAACGACTTCTTACACGCGTCCTTATCAGTGTCGGCCAAACACGCCAACACACGCAGGCTGGCTCGCAAGGCTCGTCCCCCCTGCAGTCGTTAAAATTTCATTATACATCCTAAATTCTGGCTCCCTCGTGGTCAGACCTTAGCCGCGTCTGTGGTCCGTTCTTCCTGGCATGCGGGGCGTGCGGTCGCATACAGCTATTTTAATCGCTTACGTGGAAAAATGAGCCCAACGCGTAAGGGAACCAAATGAGAGTTTGGTGGAACCATCATACACACACACACACAGACACCCAGTCGAACGTATGTGCTCACCTCATCTTCTGCTCCGGTGCTGGTCGGCACAAAACTGCTTCACAAAATACAAATCAAGGCGTCCAACTCAAACAGACCGGTCCGTTTAGTGACCAGCGCTAATGTTGGAACAGAAGCGATGGATGCTTCAGTACACTATCTGGACGTTGCGAGTCATGCTTGGGTCACGCCGACGGTGGCCTGAAAAGGATCGCTCAGTCCTTTTCGTCAACTCGTTAATTGCATCTACACGTCGTAAACGTTTTTTTTCGGTGCTATAAACACTAAGATAAATAGACAGAATATAGATACTAGGAGACTAAAAAAGACTAATTCTTCTTCCCGGTAATGTGTGTCCAGAGCAGGGCAGGACATTACATGTGCAGCAGGAAGGGATTTTTATACACACATCATAAAATCTTGCAACCGAATAAGCACAATATGTTTCATACGAATCCGGTTTCAGAAAACGCACCCACAACGTTTCATCCCGTCACTGTCATAGTGCACCACGTAGTTGGCCATGATCCGTTCGCCATTCGCTTCGGATGATTTAGCACGTGCTTCACCCGGGCTACGGGTATTAGCGAGAGAGCGCGCACACACATAACCTCACAGCGGAACCTACCGCCTCGCTTCCCGCATCGGTCCGGTGTTTTCACTTTTGCTTTCGACCGGCTCGGCACCCTTTGCTTGGCTTGGGGTGGTATTGTTTTTCCACCACGGGGAGTGAATGGTGTTTTTCTTCCCTCCCCGTGTTTGGTTTCCTTCCACCCACATTACATAATACGCAAACGGGAACACATTCCGCCGAGTACGGCAGCCTCCGCAGCCGAGGAACACCGTGCTTTGCGAACTCGCCTTCGTACGTTAGTTCCGGAGTTGGGTGGGCAGAATTTGCACAGAAATGTGGTTGTACTTAACACGTGTTGCGGTTACGGAGCACTTTTTTCTGTGTGTGGGTGTGTGTGTGTTTTTTTTAAATATCAATACGTACTTCCCATCGTTTAGTGTTCCGGATGCGATGGATTGGGTCTGTAATATCGCTGTAGTTATTAATTTCCCTCTGTCTTGATTGGAAACAGCACATATTCTCTCATTGTACATCCAAAGCTAATGGAACGAAAACAATCGTGCAGTTACTAAAACGCTTCGGATTGAAATCTGTGCACGTTATCTCGTCGGTCCTGTCCCGAGTTCATACGTCCAATTAACCTTATCACTATTTCGCACGGATGAAAAAAGTTATGGATTTTTTATTTCCTCCGACCATCGCCTGGTGAATTTTAAAAACACTAAAATGAAACACGTCCACTCCGTCGCAGAATACGGGGTCCTCCAACCGCTCTAGTCCTCTAGGCTGGAAGTAGCGAATGAGCGAAATGCTGGACAACTAACAGACACACGTGAAATGTAAACCTTCCAACGGCCGGCACAATAATCGATACGACACGTGTGAGCTTACCTTGCTACTGTTTCCCTCCAATCTTTGTTGGAACAAAAAAGGATTAGCCAAGTTGTTTCGTTCGTTTGTAGGGCAAACAAGAGGATTTAAAATGTTACTCAAAATCATCTTCAAAAGTTGAGGCAACATAACTCAGTTTTTATCGCACTTGTTTAAAATATAGAACACAACCGCTATCGTCGGATAAAGCATCACTTTTCAACCTGCTGGAGAGTATTTTTCTTGGAAAAAATAGTTTACCCATCCATTCCGTAGCCAATTTACAGTTCGCACGTCACGAAGCGGCCGTTGCCTCCATCAAGCCTGCCGTTCCAAATATAGGGCAAGCAGCAGCGCGGACCAGAAGCAACCGACGGACAGCAACACAGATGGACGTTTATAATTTGAATAATTGATTTATCTCCGATTTTCTCAGCCACTCGTAATTTGTTAACTTTTCGCTACCGTACCCTCCCCTTCCCTCGTTTGCCCTGCCTGCCACCTGCCCCTGACCGAGGGGTTAAAACGTTTGCCCATCAGATTGTGCGAGTATGAGAACTTTTGCCGATTTTAGTAGTCTCCACCCGCAATTTCAAGTACAAT
>JXWZ01009860.1:0-44777 GCA_000956215.1 Anopheles farauti No. 4
CGCCTCCATCATCCATTGGCTCTGCATGAAGATCATTAATGTTCTTTGCTGAGCCACGAGGACTCCCGCTCCCTACTTAATTCTGGCCCGCGTTTGTTTTGCACTCTTTGCCAATAAAAAACGGGAAATAAGGAATGATGGTTTGAATAGTTTCGTCTCGGGTTGTATTTCTCGTGTAAGCATTTTAACGCCTCCTAGGTTTTCAATACTGCCACGAAACGCCGTTTTGAAGGAGCGTAGTCGTTTAGTTGTACTTGAGATAAATAAAATATTATGTACTGGAATCCTCTCTCCCTCCGCATTCCACAGGTGCATGCAATCTACTGAGTTGACGCATCCTCTTTTGGGAATGCAAAAAATAATTGTTTCCCGAAAAGAGCGCGCTCAGTGGCGCAGGGTCAGTGATTCGTATTAAGCCTCTAATTGTCGCTGCCAAAAACGAAATCTGTGATCGCCGTTCTTTCATTTCACGGTTGTGGTAATCAAACAAGCTTACTTGTTTCATATTAAATCCATTTTTGTTATATGAAAAAATGAGAATAAATACCGAATCCATTCCTTGCCTGGTTAGTATGAGGCCAATGTTCTATTTGATGTCATTTTTTTCGTAGTGTTAGAAGAGAATGTTACTCTTTCTGTTTCGTAATTTTTGTTTCTTTTCCGCTCGCTAGTACTTTGTCTTCCTCTCAGCTCTTTCTTGCTGTCCCATTTTGCGCTTGTTTTATATTTTTACGTTATCGGTCTGTTTTTGCACTAGCTACTACTGCGCAGCTGGTTCATACGTGTTTGTATTCATATTGTTATCGGTATCTGCACAAAGTTTCTGCTCTCTTTCGTTTTTCTGCCGTTTTGGAAGAGTCTCGTGCATACATACATACACACATTCGCCCTTTCATTTCTGCGTTTACTTGCTTGCTATTTTCGACTGGGTGAACGACTAAAACTCATCCGTGCTGGTTTCACCAAACTTCTTCGTTGCCCACCCAGTCAACGCATTAATCTCGCGATGAGTGAGAGTGTGTTGATGTGCACGACGCGCACACCTATTCCTCATTGTTAGTGAAAGTAACATCATATGAAAGACCAGCACGTCCTTTTTTTCTCTCTCACCCTGAACTTCCTGTGCGGTAATGGTTTTTATTCACGTAAATTTGCCGCTAGCCAACCCCTTATCAAAGTCATCACGTTTAGGCATGGTTCTGCTGGTTTCGTGAAGATGTTTTTTTAATGATTTTGCTGTGTATTAATGTTCATTAACTTAGACCAAGTGTGTAGGATTTAGTATGTAATAACGTCTGCTTTGCTGCTATTTTGTTGACCGATACTGCTACTACGTAGCGCTACTATGTTGGTTGTTGGTTGCGGTGCATCATGTGACCACTAGTAGCTTGCGGTAGTGGGCGCTGCTGATCTCAGTAACCATCGCCCCACCAATCGACACCATTACCGCCATCATTGTTACTGTAGCTTCCACCGTAGCTTCCACCACTCATACCATTACGTCCGTAGCCATCATCACGTTCTGCAAAGAAAGACACATATGAAGAAAATTCAAATGTAAGATATGAAATAAATAAAAGATATATAGATATATATTTATATATGTAAAGATATATATGTATAATTTTGTGCTTTTTCTTGGTTTTAACTAGCGACAGAAGTGCTCGTCAAGTACTTATTAGTACTTAACTTCAGTTGAGTTTAATTGATTATCTTGATCTCTTTGTCACTTCAAGGAATGTAGGAATGTTTTCATAAATATTATCATAAAAAATTAACAAACAAACATAAATCACCAACACCCATCAACTTACCGTATCCACCACCGTAGCCACGGGAACCACCACCACCGCCCATCTGACGATGGTCGCGCGAACCGCCGCCACCACCACCACCACCACCGCCGGAGCGACCGTTGTTCTGCTGACGGTAATCGCGTGAACCAAAGGCCGATCCACCTCCACCGCGCTGTACACGACCACGGCGGCTACCACCGTAACCGCGGCTATTGGTCATATCCTCCAAGAAGCCAGGTATCTCCTGACCCGTCTCGGCCAGCAACCGCACCAATCCGTTGGCGACGTTGCGATTCTTCTCGTTGAAGAACGAGGTGGCCGTACCGAGGTTACCCATGCGCCCGGTGCGACCGATGCGATGCACGTACTCCTCCACCTCGGCCGGCAGATCGAAGTTGATCACCTGCTTCACGTTCGGAATGTCCAACCCACGGGCGGCAACGGCCGTCGCAACCAGGATTGGACAGCGGCCGCATCGGAACAAGCGCAGAGCTTCCTCACGCTCGGCCTGCGTACGATCACCGTGGATGCTCGTGACCGGGTAGTTGTGGCTGTACAGGAATTCTTCCAGCGAGTCGGCCGCCTTCTTCGTCTCGACGAAGATTAGCGTCAGACAGTTCTCGTCGTCACCATCGTTCTGGGTCGTGATGTTCGACAGCAGATCGAGCAGATGCGACCGTTTGATGTTTTCCTCCACCCAGAAAATCGTCTGCGTAATGTTGACCGAGGTTGACCCGACGCGGCCGACTGCGAGGAAAATATAGCGATAAAGGAAATCGCTCGCCAGCTCTTGGATCGCTTTCGGGAAGGTGGCGGAGAACATGAGCGTTTGACGTTCGCCGGTCACCGGCATGCGGCTTTCCTCGACGATGCGCCGAATCTGCGGCTCGAAACCCATGTCCAGCATACGATCGGCTTCATCCAGCACGAGGAAGCGGATGTTGTCCAACCCGACCTTGCCACGTCCAATCATATCCTCCAGGCGACCGGGTGTGGCCACAATCAGATGGCAACCGCGCTCCAGATCACGCATCTGGTCCTGCGTATTGTTACCACCGTACAGTACTGCAGGGCGCATGCGCGAACGGTAGCAGAACTTCTTCGACTCCTCAAAGATCTGCGTCGCCAATTCGCGGGTTGGTGCCAGCACCAGCCCGAGCGGATACTGCTTACGGCGATTCATCGGCCGGTTCGGGGGTGGCGCAGCAGCTCCATGCTTGTACATCTGGTTCAGAATCGGCACCAGGAAGGCTGCCGTCTTGCCCGAGCCAGTCTGCGCACAGGCCATCAGATCGCGCCCGGACAGAATGATCGGGATGGCGTACTTCTGAACCGGGGTCGGTTTGTCGTAGCGGGCCAGCTTTATGTTATTATCGATAATCTCTGTCAGCTCAATGTCGTCGAAGGTATTGATGTGTCCCGGGACATCGTCACCCGTCGCCTCCACGGGAATATCTTCGTACTTGCTGAAATTGATACCGGTGTTGCCGTGTTTGAACAGCTCCGCCTCCAGACGCTCGTCGCGCTCGGTAAGTTGTGTGTAGTCGATCTGACCACGTCCGCTGCCGTATCCGCTGCCGCTTCCTCCGCGCATGTCACGTCGATCGTCGCGCCCACTCGGCCAGCGTCCACCACCGTTTGATGCACCACGATCGTAGAAGGATCTGCCGACACCACCGGCACCAACGCCGACACCGGCACCGCCGGCTTCACCGGGGCCGGTTCCACCGCCGCTGCCGACGCTACCCGGGCCGGGCGGACCCATTCCGGCTGCCGGCTCCTGCCAACGGTCGTTCTGTGGGGGCACATCCACTGGCCTATCACGGCCACCGGCCGGTGGTCCACCAACCGGACCGCCACGAGCGCCACCGTACGACGACCACTGGTCTCCCCGGCGATCGCCTCCGTAACCTTCAGAATTCTGATAGCTTCCACCGTCGCCGCCGCGCTGGTTGTAGCCATTGTTGTAGCCCCGTTCGCCACCGCCGCGGCCGTAGTTGCCGTAATCACCGCCTCGTCGATCGTTTTGGTAGCGGCCACCAGCACCACCACCACCACTTCGCCTATTGAAGTCTCCGCCGCGGTAGTCACGATCGCCGTAACGCACGTAATCACCACCGCCGCGATTTCGGTTCGAATCGCCAAAACCGCCTCGTCTGCCACCTCCACCACCGACACCGCCGCCGCTTACAGGACCGGCACCGGATTCAGATGGATGAAAGTCGCCACCACTATCAGCACATTCTCGCAACTGCGGTGGAACGTACCGCCCCGCCGGATGTTTCGGATTTCCGGATTCTGGGTTGCTGCCTCCGCCGCCGCCAAGTTGCTGCTGCTTCTGCTGCAAGTCCAGACCAGCAAACTGCATGTATGCGATAAAAATGCAAAAGACGGATATCATTTAGAATTATCATAATGATGTATGAATATTGAAGCTTTGACATTTTACGTGCGTGCATTGGTGTGCATTTCTCAAGTGATCGATTGAAAAAAACATTCTAATTTCAGAGATTCTCATAATAGAATCAATAGAAATAGAATAGTATTTCAGACATTTTTTTTTTATTTTTAGAGCCAAGTCCTGCTGCAAAGGAAGAACCAACATGAAAACTAAAAACAACGTCGATTTAGGATACAAAAATTGTAAACTTTGCAAAAAATATATTTACGCCAATAAGAATGGAATAGGTTCAAAACAAACCATACTTCAACCATAACCTTTTCATAAATATTTCTTGATTCTTGTCATCTTTTTCCAATCAATTAAACAATTATGCAGAATGAAGGGCTTCTGACACATTAACATATAGTATGAAAATAGAGTACGTTTTGAGTCAAATGTTATCATAAATTTGTGTGCACACTTTGCTCGCAATTTCAACTTTTCATTCAATCTTTCATATTTTTTCCCGAATTCGGGGCCACCTACTACACGTTTCCAAGGCGTTAACAAAATGGAAGAACTCTTTACATTCTCGTTTTGTATGGTGTTGAAGCTTGGGATTCCAAACTCGAGAACAACCGTCGCCCACGACGGAAGCAGAAATGAGGGAAACAATGAACACATTAGAGTCAAAAGTCCCGATTTACCATCTACCAGCACCCTCGCTCAAATAATAAAAAGCAGGTAATCGTTGCGCATTGAGTTTGGCATAAAATTGCACTTCCCCAAAACATGGCCTCCTGTGCTTGTCTGTGTCATCATATGCTTCGTGTTATGCTTCGCGTGTGCTGGTGGTGGTTTTGACGAATCGTGTGCAAAATATATGCTGTGTAGAGTAAGAGCAACCACACAACACGCCCGGAATGGAACGGCGAAGGTTGAATGAACCGTACAAAAAACTACCAATGCGAACACAAAAGTGTGTATGTATGTTCGCGTTTCATTGTCGGTTCCCATCGTACCTCATCCCCGGTGCGTCACAAAAGCAACTCGGCAAAACGAGGTCATTAAACTGTGTAAACTGTACGACGCAAGCAAAGGCAACTGCCGAGAGAAATCCTCAATTCTCTTGCCCATGGAATAACCGAGCGGTCGTTGGATTTGTTCCCTCACGACTTTAAGTAGGGTTAGGTGTTGATTTGTTTCCATAAACGGATAAACGACCTTTGTATGTCCAGAGATCCAATAATTATCGTTAATTTTTTTTAAATTTTGCTGTAATAATTCAGCAAAAGCGGATCGGCGGTAGCGGTGCCGGTTATTCACGCGCCAAGACCGATACCACAATCCTAACGGCCCTACATATAGAAGACTGAATGACCAACAACAACGGTATAAATAATCCAGTAAAAGACTGTAACACGGGCAGGGATGACCCAGGTCGTTGCGGCAGAAGTAAGAGGGAATTTTATTATTTTTACACCAATATTGAAGCAACAATCACTTTAAAAAAAATTAAAGTCGAGAAATAATACAATAGCTGTTGATACGACCACTACAGAGCGTTTCATAGTGGGCCCAACGTGACTAGCACCAACGCAACATTATCACGATCCTTACCCGTGCCATTGATCATTGGTAGTTCCGTGAGCTGTGAGCTTTGTGCTCGCGCGTGGCCTTCATACGCCTCACAGGAGACTACGACACAAGATGGCTTTGACCTAGAACTGCGCTTGAAAATCTTGCTTTCTGACATTAACTAGTCGGACACAAACACACATGCAATGGTTGTGTAAAGTAAGGAGTGTAGGTGTTTACAATTACATATGACGACCACGGGGCCTCGGTAGATCGTGCCCCATCGAGTGTTTGGAAGCTATAAAACTCACAGCGGACACGTGCTGCGAGTGCCAGTTGTGCAGCAACTGGAAACAGCAAAAAAAAAATACTTATGATTAAATACGATTTTCTTGCGCTTTACGAATGTACGCAAAATGTGAACGCTCTTCTGCACACAAACGCCGGAATATAGTGCTGAATGAGGCTCGCTTTCCGTTTGATGCACACTGGCATGTGCAACGATGCAATGCACATACCATCTCCACTACACCACAGATGTTCATCTCACGAAGAAAAGGGACGGACAATAAAATGCGCTTTGGTTATTTGGAACTAACAGACTACGTCGCAGTTATTCATGGAAAGCGTCTGGTATCGTTTTAAAGGCAGAAATAAACATAAACAAAATGTTTTTCATTCTTTGCAACCCGTATGAACACATCTGTACACGTTTCAAATTCAATTGTTCTAATATTGTTTTCCATAACTTGATTCACTCAATATGGAATCTACTGCAAGATATTTAGCGTGGTTATCGAAGCTTCATTTGTGCTGGTTTTGAAACCACAAAGATGAATATTTAATAAGATTAAATTCAAAATTTGCCTAAGAAAAACTTAGATGCAATTTGTGTTTGACATTAGCATCTTATATATATATACTTATAAATAGGTTCTGAACAGATTTATTAAATGTACTGTTTCATTTAAAGAAAGGTACACGATGTATAAACAATATATTTTTAATCTAAATATTTTTATTTTTATGATATGCAGTAAAGCGATCATAATATGTACCAATGACAAAAAGATGCTACCACTCAAAAATTACGTTGGATTAACATAAAACAGTAACAAATTTATAATCAGAAAATTATTGATTACAAGAGAATTATAGTTATATTTTGTTACATATACTATTATAATGATAGTCCAACATGCTGTTTCGTATACATTTTAAAAAGCTTTGACTTAAAATTGCCTAACCGAATATATATTCATCATTTAAAAAAATTGATGCTGAAGCGTCACTTACTATGAAATTTAAAATGACGCATACGCTTTGGCTGCGTCATATGTATTGCTTCAGGTGATTCGTCACCCACAGCCAAACGTATCAGTAAATTGCGCCATCATATGAAATAATGGGCCTAAACATTATGCATCACTTTAACAATGTCTTCCCAGGCCGGATGCCCTTATTTCACTTGAAAAAAAAAATAAGTTAAATCTACATTTTTCAGTTTCGCATTGCGGGACTACAAATCCTGCGTTCAGTAGTCAAATGGAGAACAAAACTCCAGCGACTCCGCCAGGTAGCGTCATGAAGACGTATCTTTGTGTTTGCGACTCATACCACCGAAACCCGTACCAGATACAAAAGTAGTATAAAAAAGCGCCACACGGCAACAGCGGGCATTACGATCACATGGAGGCATAGAGCAAGAGAGACAAAAAAGGAAATCTTAGTGACGGAAACGAACACCATGCATGTGAATCATGACGCGATGATACCCAACCGCTGCCGATCATTCGCGTACGACTGGGACAAATGTATACTGTCTGTGCCGTTATTGCTTCATCTTGCTTCATCTTACTTCAACTTGCTCCATCCACCGTTAAACTATCCGAGTGGAGAAGACCCCGGGGAGGACGATGAAAAGCTTGCAAAAAAGCTCTCACTTCTTCTCAACCATAAGCTAAAATCGCGAAACGAGATTAATGCGAAAGCTGTACGACTAATGCACTAATACCAACTATGCCCGACTTGCACTAATCGTGCCGTGTAGTGTAACGTGTTGTGTACGCACACGCATACGCCTTTGTAATTGCATTGCATATAGGCCATCCTATACAACGAATGATAACTTATAATTTGACATTATTGCTATTATATGGTATCACTGGAGTTTACTCTGTATAGCACCCTGTATCGTAGGAAGATCCTTATGTCGAGCAAACGCATATCATGCAGGAAGATATATTGCAAGGCGATTTATCAGTGCAAGTCTCTGAGGCTTGTTACGAAGAATTACATAAATGCCCTGAAGTGTTACCCATGGAAAACTGCTATTGATTTTCAATCATCATCACCCGTTGTGCAATCTATCTAAATGGGACAGTTCAAACGTGTTTTTGCTTGCATATTTGTTTGGGTATAAAATATAAATTGTAATCTCAATGCTTGTCTAGGGTACCAGCGTCGAAACGAGCAGACAACCTTCGGATCTACAGCTAGAGGTCGTCGGAGGAACTAGACACTTCAGAGAATTGAACACCATACAGACGTTGCACTACCCATAACCTAACAAAGGGACCGTCCCGTCGCGAAGGTATGGTTCGTGCGAGAACGAGAACGACGACAAAGGTAGGTCATTGCGTGGATAAAACCATGATACACTCGCGCGAGAAATAATCCTTGACACACAAAGCAGGACCGGTCACGTCCTTTATAGGTTTTCTAACGCACGTAAGTATGGGGAGAATTGTGAATAACGATCTTTCCAAAATATTTCGATATATCGTCACACTTAGCAAATAATGCACGCACTGAACAAAACTACTGGAAGAAATTGGATGATACATACCTGCTGCTCTAGACCTGTACCATTTTGGTTAATAGCATTACTCATATTACAATGAGCGTTCGTATGGTTTTGTTGTCTTCTTTCCACTGTAAGTTTGGGACGAAAGTATACAAGACAATTGTTCTTCGCACTGTGTTCTGTTCGTATGCACCGTACGCCACTCAACTTGCAACGCTGCTTCTAGAGTTTAGGTGATTAGCTTCACAGACACTCTACACGCTTGGTTTAGTAGAAAGATGTAAAAGAGTCACAATATGTAAATTTCACAGTAGAAATTGTAGGAGCTTATACGCGCAGTTAACAGTTTCTTCTGCTTAGAATTTGCATCCAACACAGTCACACTGAAACACAATTTCTGCTCTCACACTAGAATCTAGTAAAGGTGCGCACACGGTGACTTCGTCGTGTCACAGCTTTCTTTAATCGCGATGCACCAGAGACACCACTCACACAACTAAAATCACGGATGATGCTGCGGTTGCTGCTTCCACCGTTTCTCGGCTTCCTTTTCTCTCCTTACTGACACGGAGGATTTACGCGATGTAATCCGCTGAAATTAAAATTAAAACACCACAATCAGGCACAACAGATGGAAAAACTGGATGTGTTGAATTTTGCTAAAATGCTTTAATAAAATGAGCATCGCTTCAACATATCCTTTCTTCTTAATTTTCTTTTAGGAAAGCAAATTGTACAGGGGATGAAATAAAAAGCTTCGGGAAAGAGGTCACCCCTATAACACGTTTTGTAAAAACCAGGTAATGGTGTCCACATCCCGTGATACTTTTCAACAATAAAAAAAACTACCTTTACAAAATTTAACCGATCAGATTAAAGTATACTTTTTCTTTTCTTTTTCGCCAGTGTAATAATGGAAAAATAACGGTCAAACGCGGCGCACCGCTTCACTACGATTGCTTCCTTCACTGAAAGTTTTTTCTTCACTGTCGCGGGATTCTTCTTCCCGGCCTCAGTGAAAATCGCGTACTGAACGCGTTTTGTTCTTTTTCGCTCGCTGCTATGTGCAGCCCTTTTCGCCTACTCGATTTCTAGTCGTGGTGAACAGTGTCGTCGCACGTTTCTTTTTTCCGGGCTACGGATTATACTAACACAAGCCCAGTAAGCGCGTGATATACCAACACAGCCGCTGGTTTGATCGTTTTCGGCACTGGTGCGTGTGCCGATGCTGCTTGTGTAGTGTGAGTGTAAGCGACGACACGGAGCGTCGTCGTACCGCAAATGGCAGAGAAGAGAAGTGGACAAAGAAGAATAGAAAGCTTCGCCGCACCAGCACTTGCGTCGGACAGAGAGAGGCAGCACATGTGTATGTATTTGTGCAAGATGAATACCGAATCTTCACAGCGATAGATGCCCCAAGAAGAAGGAAAAGTAGCAGGGATAGGGTGCGAACTGTCGTATGAAACCGCCGTCGTGCTTTGCCGCACACCGCATACGCAAATTTTCAAACGCCAATTTTTACCCTTTCAGAACACTGCCAGTCTCTGCAAACACACTTGACCGAAGCCAAAACGTTGGCAAGCACGAAAAATGCACTTCCGCTGAAGTTTTGCACAATTTAACGTACGATTTTGCTCATACAAAACGGATACGACGTTACCGACGTTCTTTTCCACAATTCGGAGTTTTCTCCAAAAGGTTGGCAGCAGTGTATACAAGGCTTTGCAAGCTAACGCGCACAACGGTCGAACAACGTCGTAAAGCGAAATCTACTAAAGTGTGGAAGTGTTTATAATTTAGCGTAGAAGGAGAGCAATGTGGGTAGAAACATATATTACAACTATTGGACTCATGATTAGTAAAGATTGTATATATGCATGATTTTTAATAACATTTGGTTGCCTATTCTCGACATCACTTTAACTTATTTATAATTTTTTTATGCAGTGCATGATAATTCTAACTGTCGCTCGCTTCGAAAATAAATTCAAATAATATTTGAAAAAGTTAAAGTTTGCATAAGAAGATAACGTTATGATAACTCAATGCGTTTATACAAATAAAAAGGAGCATTTTAACACAAAAATCTTGATATGAAACTATGTCTGGAATGTATGTAGAACTTACTTTAGGACACAGGTAAACTGAAAAAGACTATACAAGTAAGACCATAAAGGATAATAAGAAATCTAAATAGTTTGTAGTATGAAAGAATAGAAGACAACTTACAAATTCCTTAAAAATTAGATCATTAATTGGCCCTGTAAAACTCGAGCATTATGTAATAACTTTTATAAAATAGTTAGCATGCTGAACAAAGTCTCAATAACTAATGTCAGTTTTATTTTACTGTTTTGTTGCTGAACAATATCTGAATTACCGCTTACAATATTGATCTCATGAACAAAATGTGTTTGAGTTATGGTTATGGGCGAAAGAAGATTCAGCAAATTTTCGCCCACTTTGGTTTCGATGGCTTTTTGACATTTGTCGTTTTGTCGGCACATGTTTTTGACGAATTTGTAAACTTTAGTTGTGTGTAAAGTTGGCTTTACATTTTTGTGAATTTTGAGTGAATTAGTTGCTTAACCACTGCACGATGGCTTCTTTGAGGATAAAGTACGTAGTACATGTGAAACTTTAATAACGCCTCATTTCATATAGCTAATCAATTACCTATTTATTCGCACAGGAAACCAAGCACTCGCAAGGGTAAAAAAGCTTTGGAAGAACGGGAGCCAAAGACGATAGAAAACCTCAAGAAAACATTAATAATGGAAGGACGAAAGTGTTCAAGTGATATCCGGCAAGCATTGAGAGATTTGAATTTGCTAAAAAAACCTAACTCGCGCATGATGCGGCGGAACAACGATGTTACTCCATTCGAAGATGCTACACCGTTGGAACAGTAAGCTGCTCAAATACCTACGTCTTGAGGCAATCAAATAACAAAAACTCTCATATTTCATTCTTAGCCTGGCAAAAACAAACGATTGCCACTTATTTCTGTTTGGTTCGTCATCGAAAAAACGACCTAATAACCTTATCATGGGTCGCATTTATGATGATCAGGTGTTGGATATGATTGAATTTGGTATTGACCAATACACAGCGCTGGAAAAGTTTAAAACAGAAAAAATTTCACAGTTCACCAAGCCAGTGATTGTGTTCAACGGTTATAAATGGAAGCTAACCGAGGAACTGCGTCGCATTAAGAGCCTTCTGCTGGACATGTTCCGAATCGATCAGATAGATTCCATTCGCTTGCAAGGTATCGAACATGTGCTGAGTTTCACGCTTACGGATGATTTGACCATTTTAGTGCGCTCCTATCGCATACAACTGAAAAAGAGTGGACAGCGAACACCTCGAATCGAGCTAGTTGAAATGGGTCCATCGCTAGATCTCTCCATACGTCGAACTAAAATTGCTTCAGATAATCTGTTCAAGGTTGCAATGAAGCAGCCGGGCATCCTGAAGGCAGCGAAGAGGAAGAACGTATCGCGTGATGAGTTGGGTAATGTGCACGGACGGGTGCACGTTGGCAAACAGGATATTAACGCACTGCAGACGAGAAAGATGAAGGGTCTACGGAAGACGGCCGAAGAGAAACGAACAGAAAAGGCAAACAAACAGAAGCGGAATGCGTCTGCTGGAGATGTTTCCATGGATGAAAATGCGGAAGCAGAAGAAAATAATGGAATGGATGCGGATAGTGGCGATGATGAGTAGGATTAAATGAATAATACAGCAAATAAAGTATCGATTTTTCTATTCCACTTAACGGGATTTATATTACATCATAAGAAATTGTTTAAATTAACAAGTAAAGATAATATTGCTGGACCCTTCTTTCAACGAGGATTTTTCATAAAATGTTAAGCCAATTTAAGTCAACAACTACGCGCGGTTTGTTGACAAGGGTAGGTTATTCTTCCTCCAATAAAGTGCCTAAACAGTGGCATTTGAATTTATTAGATTGAAACATAATTATAAAAAAAAGAATAAAGGAAGTAATTTCAAAACAACATTGATTATAATTTATAACTGAACATTGTACGGATCTGGATCATTGTACGGTGTGAATGAAAGAAATCGTATAAAAATGAGTTTTACTAATCTCGAACTTCTCTTATCATCAGACCACGGCCTATGCAAGGCGAAATTGTAGATATTCTCTAATAACCTTGTGAGGGAAACGTCTTCAAACAGTGTGAGTTGATAGAACTACGGTCGTGTCGTGACGAAAATTTGTTTGTGCAATGTGAAAATCACGCATAAAATAAGGATACTAATTATGAACATCTTAGTTATTCATCACTGCAACTGTCTTTATGAAGCTATTTTATGACGAAATTCTTCTGTCTGCCGGAAGCGAAGTGGCCGTGATATATCTATTGTGTGCAGCGTGTGAAGAAAGGACGCTCGGTCTATTACGACCAAAAACGTATTCGGATGAACATTTCATAAACATTCATCAAATTCTTTGATTATCCTACTTGGGTTACGATAAGCTAAAACGCGAGAGCACGTTAGGTTCTTTATTTTATTCGTCCGTTTTTCTATACTAGTACGTATTTTATATTGTTGTGACGTAGCGACCTACCTGTGACCCCTCGTGCGTACGGCATTTGTGTCATTTTTTTATTGTAAAGTTTGTTTTGAAATCATCCGAGGAGCACGCGATACACTCCATCGGAGATAAAAACAATCATTCATTTGTGATTCGGCACGCCCTCCATCGACAAAGAAATGGCGGAAAAATGGGTTGGCAAATCGGTGTCGATACACTGTCGCCACAAAATCGGTATTTTTCAAGGCATTATCAAGCGGGTTACACCGACCGAGGTGGTCATCACGAAAGCGGTTCGGAATGGAATACCGGTAAAAAAGAGCGACGTAGAGGTGACCCTGGCCGCCCATGACATTGCCAAGTTCGAGCTGATATCGTGCAGCAGCGTATCGAGCATCCCATCGAAACCCGTGGCAACGGTTGCAGCTAACAGTGGCATGGTTACCTCTCAAGACGATCAGTACAATGGGTTGAAGCTTATGAACAACGGCAAACAACACCAGCAATCTCAGCAATTTCAGAATGGCAACGGCAGTGCGTTTAAGATTGCCACCAAATCGCCTGCATTGAACAAATACTCTAATACGAGTAAGGTGGAAACCGTTGTCGGATCCACGAAAAGCATTAGCAATCCGATCGACATAAATGGGCCGGCAACGAAGGCCACACACACGACAGCGGCGTCAGTTTCATCCAACGGGTTCGCGGGATCGTTCGGGAACGGGCGACCGGTGCCTATTAGCCAATCGCTTCCTTACGCCGAAAGTAACGCAAAAAAGAATAGCAATGGCAATGGCAAAGCCTCACGTAACCGAAAGAATCTTGCCAAAGACAGTACCTTTGGGTCTCCGGACGAAGATCCGCTCATGATGGACGTTGACTTTGATTTTGAGAAAAATCTAGCTCTTTTCGACAAGCAAGCAATTTGGAATGAGATTGATGCAATCCAGACGAAAGCGACCGAAGGAGATCGCAAACAGCGGAATGCACCCAATTCAGCAGCTAAAACAAAATACCGGCACGACGAGAACGTTCTCAATTCTACACCAGCCCAGTACCGACAGATTGAGATCGAGCGGTCCGGCATAGGCCCAGGCAATCAGGAGTATGTTACTGACGAGGGCTTGGTGATTCCGTCCGTACCGCGGACGATGCGCCACAAGGTGGAGGAGTATGCTGTGAGCATGGGATTGTCCCGAGAGCGGCAGAATGATTTCTTGGCGCGCGGAGCAACCGAACTGGCGCTTCAGCTGCTGGGTGGTTCAAGGCGTCTAACGCCCAACAATCAACATCAGTGGCCGAAGATTGTAATTGTGTGCGAAGGGGCGCTGAACGAGGTTGGTATATCGACGGCTAGGCAACTCGCCAGCCACGGCCTGGAGACGATAGTCTATCTTTCCTCGCTGACGGAAGCCACACAGCACAGTACCGAAGTGCCGTTGTATATTGCCACTGGCAATAAGCTCACGGTTGATGTAAATAGTAAGTGTCTATAACTCGGTGCTTGAGAAGAAATCAATCTTAATTTTCTCCCATATTCCTCAGCTCTACCTCCGTGCGATCTCGTAATTGCGTCTGTTGAGAATCCAAAGCTCGGTGAGCAGCTTCGTCAATGGATTGGCTACAGCAGGGCGCCGGTACTAGCGATCGATCCTCCCGGTGTCGGACTGGAAGGCGTTTCGATCAAATGCTCGGTACTCCCAATTCTACCGCTGGATGGCATCGATCAGAGCGACGCGTGCGGACGGTTGTACCTCTGCAACATTGGCATACCGAATCAGGTGTTTCATCGTGCCGGTATTACGTACAAAAGTCCGTTTGACAAGTTTGTCATACCGATTCACCGGCGTAAGGACGACTAAAAACACGTAGCCTGGTGGTTGATGTGAGAGAGATTTATAGACAGTGTGTCCGACTGGAGCAGAAAGTATGACATTTTACTCTTAATTAGCTTACGTTTCTGCATTTCTGCAACCCTCAAGAACAGTTAAATGTTTCCATCGAACAGCCAGCCCTTGCCAGAAGCGGAAAAAACACCCTAGTACAATTCGACCGGAAAGCCCTTTTGAACAAAACATTACTGTAAAATAGAACGAAATTTCCAACAAACAATGAAAATAAAACCATCGACACAACTACAATAGCAATAGTTCTATTTATTTTTTTTAATAAAATAGACTACATTTCAACTTCATGTAGCATGCAGATGTCTTTTGCATCTTTACATAACAACACAACCATACAATTTTAAGAATGTTTACATCCTTTAGGAATAAATAAACAAAAACCAAAATAAAGACTTAGAATTTAGACCCAAAATTTCATCTTATTACATCTCCTCAATCGGTTCCAAATCAAGCAGTGACAGCAAAACCTTTAATGTATCATAAACCGCTCTAAGTAGATGAAGCCGGGCAAACATGACCGGCTGCAGCTTGGGTCGATTGTCCGTTAAAATTCTTACTCTACAATAGTACTTGCTAAGGCACTGGATAAGGTGTAGTGTGAACTCCAACAGGTGGTACGGTGCAACCCGTGCCGACGGTCCGTACCCGATAGTTTTCTCCAGTGCTCCCGGGAAGCCAATAACATACAGGTATAATAGCTGCCATTCATCCGATTCGGTCAACAGCGAATAGTCGATCATCTCCTCCGGTGGCAACGCATTCAGTGGGTCTTCTTCCACCAATTTGGCGTGTTTCTTGAAGATTGAAGCCAGTCTTGCGTAGTTATACAGGATGAAGGCTGCCCCTTTCGAGGAGCATTGCGTTTGCACTACCTCCTGCGGATTACGCATATCGATCGCGTTGGTCTGACGCTTGTGCAGTATGTCAACGATAGCTGCTGATCGTCCGAGACTCGCTACAAGCTCCTGCAGCCTGAGATTATCGGGTATCCGCAAACCGTAGCGATGCTGTGCGATCAGCTGCATGTCGTTGGAACGTTGCTGAATGTAGTGGGCAGCATCCTGTACGTCCGTTCCGGTCAGTACAGGACCACAGAGAACTTCCACATGGTCAACATCCAATAATTTGCTCTTTTGCAGGACAACTTTTACGTGCTTCACTGCAGTTTTTTGGAAAGCATCATAATTTGTACTTTTTTCAATCATCAGATATCCAGCGTGTGTATAGCAATTGGCGATAATCTTTCTCAAAATGTTAGCCCGAAATTCTGTGAGTGACATGGAGGCATAGGCGTTGGCGCTTGATGCTTCAACGTAGATTTTGATATCACTTTGAGTATTTACTGGCCTGTTCCATTCTTTTAAAGCTATAGCTCTACTATATGCTTGTTCACGATCGAACCAAACATGTGCTTTATTGTTGGTTAAGGTAACCTTTGCAATCGGAAGTGGCCAGACAGTGCTGGCAGCGATCAGGGCCTCTGCATCGAAGCATATCCCTATGCCGGTTTTGCTCTGTATTAACAGATCGCCCGCTTCGTCGATATTTTTATCCAGTGTTTTTATTGAGGCCGAACAACCAGCCTCAACAAGATGCTGATGCAGCAAGTTTTTGGTATTGGCTAACATTCCTTTCATTTCTGAATACCTTGATCTTGAATTATAAAAGAAATTGAACACAAACGGAATCGTTCAACCAGCGACAACGTGAGAAACGGTACAAATCTTATGACAACATATAAACAATGCATGACGTTTATCTTGAACAATTATAATCAAGGTACACAGTACACTGATATTGAATTTACAATTATTGTTTTTTCGGATTAAAATGTAATAAAAATATGGAATATCAGTTGTTAATATATCAACATCATTTATTCATATTCCTTTACAATTAGATATTTTTCCATAAAAAAAAACAACCCATCCAACTGGAATACAGCTGACCACTGCATATATAGCAACCTCAATCGTGTATTTTGCATCAGCTGTCAACACTCCGCTGCGGAGAAAAGAAAAAAAACTGTGACCAAAAGTGTACCGTGCGGAAACGACGGGGCTGTTCCTCGAAGTAGAACATAAAGAAATTAGCCCAGAACCTGCTGCCCGGTAGAAGAAAATTTTCATTAAATTCTGCGCTACCCAGTGTAGAGCTACATGCGTGCGTGGAAAAGTCTGTAAGCGACACAACCATTTCTGTGGTCAATCATGCGTGCGTTAGTGGTCTTTTCTTTTTATGCCCAGCATGTGATTCATGCAATGTTCTACGAATAGGTCGTAGTTTTTGTGTGTGTACTTCTATTGCGAGACCATTATCGTTTTGGCCGAAGACAGTGCCCAGTGGTAGCTCGCAGGCAAATCGTACAAAGTCCCCGGTCAAGGAGTGTGCAACTGGTCCGAAGTGAATTGGTATAGAACGCCTAGGCAAATGCATTATCTTTCTGCTTCCATTTCGTCACTGCGACGACAGCGAAATGCATTACCGCAGTGACAAGTGAAGCTTTATGAAGCAGTGGAATGCACGTTCTTTTGCCCCTTCCCGTCCAGAATAGTTTACCTTTCCCTGTGTTCCAGTGTTTCGATGACTAACACACACCTGCCGACCAAATCGTCCGGTGGATCAATTCGTGTTCAGCAGCAGTAGTATTATTTGGAGCAGTGGGATAAGGCTCAACCCGGACGGGCATGCGTTCGCAGCTTAGCAATATTCAGTCAACGCTTCTGTCGCGCGGTTCCTCTCCGACCGGTTCACCATCGCTAACCGTCGGTTCCTTCATGACGCCACAGCGGCCACCCCGACGAAGGGCACAGTCCGTGGGCAACTCGTCCTACGGCTCAAGCCCGGCTGTATCGTCTCACACACCTCGAGGATCACTTTTTACAGCGGTAAGTATGAGCGTGCGTGTATGGGATGGCGAAGAAAAAGATAGGTTTGAGGTGGCTGTTTCCGCACAAGGACGCTATCTTTTTTCCCCACTAGCTCGTCTCTTCACAAGAAACGAACAATACATTAGGATGGAAGGTTTTCCTTCCCGATTGGCAACCCATTCGCCATCACCGCTCGCTTTGTATCATCAAAGGCACAATCGTGTGTTCAGTAGTTTTCGGGTTAAAACGTATAACGCGCGCTTCCCGCTTGTCTACTCTGCCTGCTGTCAGTAGTATAATGGAAAGATTGCCCTCGTCGACACAATCTAAAGCCCTTATGAGGATGGTAGTTATTCGATGCAACTGATAAGATAGCGTTCGGACAGTAGAGCCATGTTGGAAGGGTAAAAATACATGCATGTCGTCATTTCAAAGAACTGCGTGTTACATGGTGCCAGCGAACGTTGTATACAATATGCTCACAATATGCTCGTTATACTTGGGATTGGAATGCGAAAGAATACATGGGATTGCTTATACTCACTCATTAAATGCAGATTTTGTGATAAAAGCTAGCACCGAGCTGTTTTAAAAATCGTTTCGTTAAATGAAATGCACCAATATGCACGATCCGCCACCTCGTAGTTCACTGGATCAATCGATTTCTATGGTCGTTACGAGAATTGTATAACTGATAAGATAGTCACAATAATCGAATATGATGCCCTTTCACTTTGGTATCCATACATGTACCAGTGACTGCTATGATGCAATTCAATCAATTTAAAATTGAAAATTCAAATCAATTGAAGAACACTTGCGTATTCTTGTACCATGAATTAGTAACACTGTTTCTTTTAACTCATTTGATTGAATCCGTTACATACCGAATCGAGGTGTTAATTGGAATCATCATTCGTTCGAGACGAATTTCTTCTTGTACGGATGTAACATAATGGAAACATCTGCCTTTCACACACAACCGACCATCATTATGATCCCATATTTTTACACCTTTATGTTTTTCTGCCTTTACCACCTCGAAGGTACGCATACACTACGACCGCCACTGGTCATTCAATCAAGTCCACGGCCTCACGAAACTGGTTGTGATATTGTTCCGGCTGTACCATCCGGGAGGGTTTTTTATCATCTACTCCACCATGCATGGCCTCTGTCGTCCAACCATCTACAAACTTCCTTACCTCTCCTATCAAACATCGTCTGCTTCTGATACATGACTAAGTTGATCACTTGAGGTTTACAAAAATGATAAAGTAAAGGCTTTTACTTCGTTTGAACTTTTCGTTGACTCTATACAGTGGTGAAGGGCAAGATGGAGATGGCGGGGTATAAAGGATTCTGAATGGAATTGAAAACACCTTTCCCATCCCTTCTTTTAATCCCGTTCCTTCTACAACGGTTTTATCCACCGACGCGTGCTATCAGCGCGCCGAAGGATTTTACTCCCTAACTGGTGCCGCTGGCTTAATTTCTGTCGAGCTCTGTTATGATAAAAGATTACGATTGTGTGATGCGATTGTCTGGCATTCCCGTTGCGACATACAAGGGAATTGTTGTTTCTGATGACGATAGCTTGTTGTAACAGCCTTCACAACGGTAGCAGGCGTAACCGGGTTGATGGAGAAAAATAAACACTGAAACTTTGGCAGCCTGTAGCACAAATATACTTCACCTATGGTCAGTAGGCGTCGTTTGCGCCCAGGAGAAAATGAAACCCACCACACACATTGTTCTTATCTTCTGTTCATTATCGCCGATAAGCGATCTGCCACTTTCGGTTTCGAATCCATCGTTGCTGAGTGTTTGTGTGCCTATGTATGCTCTTGTTCGAAACTCGCATCCTAGCGATGTTGGCATAATGTGGTGAGAGGTGAGAAAGAAGACGGGATAAGGGTGAAGCGACAATCTGTCGTCCGCGTCGTCTGTATAGTTGGGGTAGGGCAAAACTCATGCATGCAAAGCAACGGGTAAGACAGTTTGGTTCATATTATCACCAATACTAGTCCATCACAAACCACCCTATCGTCAGCAACAGCAGCATTATGCGCCTACTAAGATATCCTCGGTCACCTGCAGCAGCGCACGACCACTATCTCAGCCAGCAAGCGGTCTAGTAGCGGGCCTCGATATACAGCAGAGGGTTGTGTGTAGAACCAGAAATAGCTCCATTGTACGGTCGGACGGTTGGTCTCGGTCAGGCTCCAACGCTCGTCACACTCGGGGAAGAGAGTCGTGTTTTCATGATGAGTCGCTGATCGGTGCGTGTTACAACGAGAGTTTGCGAGCAGATGTTACCGTGGTTGTGGTGTATGCTGTAAAAGAAATCAGTGTCTACAATTTCTGGAAGGTTTGAAAATCAGGCAAGCAAGGTGGATCAGTACATCTTCGCGTTGTTACTGGGAGATGGGCTGAGCCATTCCTCGCTCTAGAGGTACCAAACGTATCATTCGGAAGGAAGATACTGAATAATCGAGCAGTGCTCCCGAGCTATTTTCGACTGTGAATCCCTGCTGCTGTTGCTGATTAAGTTTCCACATCATTCAAATGACGCGTACCGGGATGTTAATCGACATGGTAGGAAATATTATGGGATTAACCATGATAACAGCGTCACAGGTTCCGTCTAATCAAATCTGTCAACTACACTGTGTTTATTGATTAGCTTTTACAATGCAACGTACGCTTTGCCAAGTTTCATTTAGTAATATACTGTTTCGATGCTTTTTTTCTTCTATGGTTGCATCATCGGCATTGCTGTGTGTTCATACCACGGTGATGATAATTAACCTCAACGCACGCACACACTCGACCAGAACGAGGAAGATGTCTGCTACGTACGTATCAAGGTGCTGGGGGCAAGCGGGTTGGCGAAAAAGGACATCTTTGGCTATAGCGATCCGTACGTGAAAATCGAACAGAACACCATTACCGGCGACGTAAATGTGGACTACATAGTGACGAAGACGAAGCGTAGGGTAAGTATTTATTTCAGTGTGTCCCGCACCGGTATCCACCAATATCCCTGGCTTTTCCTACTCTGCAGACGCTGAACCCGGTCTGGAACGAAGAGTTTGTGCTATGCGTCAAACCGAACGAGCACAAGTTGGTGTTTCAGGTGTTCGACGAAAATCGCCTAACGCGCGACGGTTTCATGGGATTGGTCGATTTGACGCTGATAAATCTGCCTCATGAAGTCGAGGGCCGTACGATCGCACCGCAGCGCTACACGTTGCGGGCCAAACGTCAGTCCAGCCTTCGGACGAAAGTGCGCGGTACGCTCGAACTATACCACGCCATCTTACGCGACGATGATCCGTCCATAAGGAACATGCAGTACCCGTCGATAGGCGGTTCAAGCATCAGGCTCGACAGCAATCGGACGTCCGCGACGAGCACTCCTCTGGTGGCGCATCGAAACGCAGGACTGTATCCTGTACAGCAGCTGCCGGTACCCCATCCGCAACAATCGCAGTACCACCGGCAGCAGAATCCGATGGCGGCATTGCCCCAATCCAACCCGTTGCCGCCGTTGCCTCAGCCTGATCCGTTGCCGCCCGGCTGGGAGGTACGGCACGATCCGGTTGGTAGGATGTACTACGTGAATCATGTAGCTCGTACCACGCAATGGGAACGTCCCAGCATAGTGCCCGTGCAGCCAGGGCTTAACGAAATGGTGGCCGCGTTCCAGCGACGGTTCCATATCAGCAACGATCCAGACAATGGAGGCAGTGGCAGTAACAATACGAGCATGGTGAGTACATTTGTACATTTGGGTTCGAACATTCTTTGATGCCGACGGTGTGGCTGTTTTGATTTTAGTCAGAAATTGAAGTTTTTGTGTGGTTTATTTTATGAAGCATCATATTTTTGCAGACATGTCTTCTTCGGCATTATGTTTGCATTGTTTATCGTTTAAAATATATTTCCTATATATCAGAAAATGGGGATCGATCATTCGGATTGTGTCATTGTTTTTGCTACCTCGAGTACAATATAAAATGGATTTAAAAGCTCTACGTGCTAGACATATGGTACCTTTGTGTAACAGTATTACATTTTTCTTTAGTTTTTGTAAGTTTCATCTCAAAACTGATAGTTATCTACAATAGCGTACGGTATCGTACAGATTTTATTCTGCTATTTTGTTTATCGTTCGTAGTGCTTTCATGTTGCAAATTGCAACTTTTGAAAGAAGTTTGATAGATTTGAAAATTGAAAATTTCTGATCATGTTTTTAGCAGTATATGAGCAGCAATAAACATGTGTAAGTCATCTGTTTTCTTGCATTGTACATGTTGTTAGTCAGTTCTAGCATTTTATATTAAGATATGTTATATCTAATCGTCAACGAGTTGTTTACTATCACTTTGGATATAATTTGGAGTATTACATAACACAATTGTTCGAAATCTTTATGCATTAATTGCAATCTTTATGCAATCTTTCGAAAGCTTTATGCATTAATTTAAAACGCCTTTTCTATATAAGTCTAAAAGTCTAGCCTTGTCGATATTGGGAGACTACTCAAAATTTTGATTTTTGCTAATATTCCATCACAGAAATTGGTGTTTCTCACCGTTTACCTTAATTATTCGGGTCTGAACGAATCCATCATGATACAACCACATTGTTTTTGGTGTTTTCGCTTATTTATCACTTTCCCCCATTCATTTAAGGCCGACAATGGCAGTATTATTTCGGAAACTGGCGAAGTGGGTGCGATCGCTGCCGGTGATGGTATCTCTTCTTCAATGCTGTTGCCTACATCGCCATTAAGTGGCGGCGGAGGAGTGGTTGTGGCCAACACACCACGTGGGGGTGGTGGTGGTGATGATGATGCTGCTGCTACTGCTGTTACCACTGAAGCATCTCCCGGTTTATCTCCCTCGCCATCGAGCACTTCGATCGCCAGCAGTGGAGCTGGTGGTGCGATACGTCCCACACGTCCTGCACCTCCACCACCACCATCGTCTACATTAGGAGCAACAGTTTCGACCACGTCCTCGGCTTGTGCTAGTCCCGCTGGTACGCCGGTTGCTAGTCAACAACGCCGATCCTCTCAGGGCAGCAATGAAACAGGTGACGAAACTCGGGGTACTTCCTCCTCGCCAGTAGAAACAACCGGGACGACGACTGAGGATGATACCGTTTCCGTCAATGGAAACGGTGACGCCGAGAGCAGCACCAATAATGCTCGGGAGGTTTGTTTGTTGCTTGTTCTTTACTCCAATACCCCTTCTTTTTGGAGCTTGGTTTAAGTGCGAAGGTCTCGCAGGTGTTTGTGACTTGTTGCACTCGTAATTCAACGCTCGAATTACTCGCGAGCTGTTTTGTAAACTCCAACGTAATCTTTGCACCATTTCGATCTTAAGCGCAATGTTATGCTAAATGCTGCTTAATCTTTCCAGGAAAATAGCGATTGGGATGGAATTGGCATACAGATTTTACTAACGATTAGGAATTAATCTCACACTTTTAACTAAAAACTAACCGATCAAACCAAAAGAACCTAATCCTTCTATAAACCTTCTCCGCGATGCCTCTAAAACTGCGTTGATCAAGCTATAAAAGGGACCTTGGTGACGGTCTTTCCTACACTTCGAGAAACTCTTTCTAGTCTGATGTGTTTATTTTACTTATTATTGTGTTTTTTTTTGTTTTGGTTCGGCATTGTGATTCTCTATAACAATGTACTCATGCATCATAAATCATAAATAACCATGCATCATTTTAATGTTCTAATTCTTCTTTTAAAATTTGCATGATTCAAAACAGGCTTAACGGTGAAAGTTTGTGTGTGTTTTTGTTTTTGGCAAAGTGTAACCTTTATTCCACTCTCCATTTCACTCCAGATTGGTGAGACTGCAGCAACGTCATCTTCCACCGCCGCCGCCGCCAGTGGTCAATCCCAAATAGCTACGACACCCGTACCGATCCGCTCGGCGGACTCTGTACTGACCTCCCCGAGTCATCCTTCATCACCGGCTCCGGCAACGCCTGCTAATGTGCCGAATGCTGCTGGGTTACCTGCCGGTTGGGCGGTACAGGTTGCTTCCAATGGACGGCTTTTCTTTATCGATCACATTAACAAAACCACCTCCTGGGTGGATCCACGAACGGGGCTGGCCAGTCCGATTCCGAGCGCCGACGGTTCCAGCAGCGGTACTGGTGGAACCGGCGCTGGTTCAGCCAACGGACGCGGTAATGGTGCACGTGGAGGTACCGGTGATGCCCGGTCGTCTGACGATAACTTGGGCCCGCTACCGGAAGGATGGGAAGAGCGGGTGCACAGTGACGGACGCACGTTCTTCATCGATCATAACACGCGCACGACGCAGTGGGACGACCCACGTCTGTCCAATCCAAAGATTGCTGGCCAAGCCGTACCGTATTCGCGCGATTACAAGCAAAAGTACGAGTACTTTAAGAGTCAGCTGCAGAAACCGAGCAACGTGCCAAATAAAATCGACATCAAGGTGCGACGCGCCTCGATACTGGAGGACTCGTATCGCGTGATCAACTCTGTCACACGGCTCGATCTGCTCAAAACGAAGCTGTGGGTTGAGTTCGAGGGCGAAACCGGGCTCGACTATGGTGGGTTGGCACGCGAATGGTTCTACCTGCTGTCGAAGGAAATGTTCAATCCGTATTATGGGCTGTTCGAGTACTCGGCGATGGATAACTACACGCTGCAGATCAACCCAAACAGTGGACTGTGCAACGAAGAACATTTAAATTACTTTCGGTAAGAATCGTTGTGCGCTTTTGCGATATCACACTTAGTTAAAAGTTTGTTAATATTTCATTTTAATTCGCATTCCTCCAGGTTCATTGGACGTATCGCGGGTATGGCAATCTATCACGGCAAATTGCTCGATGCGTTCTTTATACGTCCGTTCTACAAGATGATGCTACAGAAGGCTATTGACCTTAAGGACATGGAAGCGGTCGATACCGAGTACTACAATTCCCTGTTGTACATCAAGGAGAACGATCCGAGTCCGCTAATGCTAACGTTCAGCGTGGATGAAGAAAGCTTCGGCACGACCAACCAGCGCGAACTGAAACCCGATGGTGCCGACTTGGAGGTGACGAACGACAACAAAGATGAATACATTCGACTTGTCATCGATTGGAGGTTTGAGGCACGTGTCAAGGATCAGATGCAAGCATTCCTGGAGGGGGTAGGTTCGCTTGTGCCGCTACATTTGCTAAAAATTTTCGACGAAAACGAGCTGGAACTGCTAATGTGCGGCATCCAGAGCATCGATGTGAATGATTGGAAGAAGAACACCATGTACAAGGGTGATTACTACGCGAACCACGCCGTTGTGCAGTGGTTTTGGCGTGCGGTGTTGTCTTTTAACAACGAGATGCGTGCACGGTTGCTGCAGTTTGTGACCGGTACGTCGCGTGTGCCAATGAACGGATTTAAGGAGCTGTACGGGTCGAACGGGCCGCAGCTGTTTACGATCGAGAAATGGGGAACGGTGAACAATTTCCCGCGCGCGCATACCTGGTGAGTAAAATTGCCCTCTTCAGCAAATATGATGTTTCTGCCGAACGCACACACACAGGCGCACATTAAACGTACTGTTTGCTTTTCTAATTTCCAGCTTTAACCGATTGGATCTACCGCCGTACGAAAGTTACGCACAGCTAAAGGAAAAATTGATCAGTGCGATCGAAGGCAGCCAAGGATTTGCTGGCGTCGATTAGAGTACACACACGCACACACACACACATAAACTGTGCAAAAAACGTGTCTCCTTGCATTTAACTACTTTTTAACGTCGGGCGTAGTTGTTGTGTGTGTCGGATACCAATTGTTCGATAATTGTTGGCAACGTTACTTGTGATACTCGAGTAAGTAGGTTGCCCATTATTTTGTCGAGAGCAATATTTTGTTTGTCTCTTCAGGTTGTTCTTGCTCAAACATTCCATAACGAAAGGAAAACGTACGAGGAGCGCATGAAATTGGTAAAGTGAAGGGAAAAAACGAATATTTAGTCAAAAGGATTGGAAGAATTATACGCCGACGTGAACGCAGAAAATATTTTGGAATTGGCGATGAGCGGGATACTATTGTTAGGAGTATGTTATCCTAATGGGCCTTCTCGATAAGCAGACCCGAATGGCGTAATGTAAAGATATACTGGCGAATCGTATGTTTTTAGAACATTTTGTGCCTTCAGATGCGTTATCTCTGACCTGAATTTTATTTACATTTCGAATTATACGTGCACTGCTTTGTGAAGAAAAAGGTTGTAATAACACTGTTCCGCAATGCGAACATGTACTTTTGAATATTGCGAACGTTTATCGTACAGTAAATTGTGTTGTAGTTCTAACACCGCGGAACAACCGAATGAACGGTTACAGTATAATGCAGCACACACTCGCCCAGTCGTACGTACATCACATACACCAAAAACGTAGGCAGCAGTATCGTAGCTACATTAAGTCACCGCAACTAGTAGAATGAAACAAAAGAAGTGCTGCTAAAACGGTGGTGTCATTTGAAATAAGTGCGTTATTTATCTGAAACCACCCTACACATCTTTGGAGCGTAGCTTTCTGTTCCAGGAGGATGTGTAGTTTCTTATGCAGGACGATTGTCTGCGACGAGAGTTTGCTAAGTTTGCGGCAGTGTACGAGATTAATGAGAAAAGAGTACACTTCTTCGCGCACAATATGAAACGAGATTATGATGCTATGGAGAACAAAGGATCGTTCCAGCAAATGACGACGAAGGTGGTTAATATTTGTAAAATCAGGCCCGCTTACTAGTGGCCCCAACAGCCACGGATATCGCTATTGCATATAGTAGAACTATCGACGTTGAAATGTTACAATTATGTAGATTAGACGGATTAGATAGAGCGACACGAACGTCGCAAGAAATTTATTTGCACAATTGGTATATATTTTTCTTATGCGATAAAAACAAGAGAAGAAAGGCGAAGCAACAGTGAATTATGAAACAGAAAAGGTATGCACTTAGGTATTATTGCAAAGGAAATGGAAACATAAAACATACAAAAGTGATGCTAGGTGTAATATTTGGTAAAAAAATAATAAAACTTATTACAAGTCAGTTGACGGAATTGAAGCAAACACATATATGGCGGATCGCGAACATTAATACGATGAAAGAAAAATTTAGCACTGCAATGCAGTGTGCATTATTTATAAAGCGAATCATGTCGGTCATATGAACATTATTTTATGTGAATTTTTATTTCATTTTCTTTGATGCGCCTATTATAACGACTACCACTGTAACGGTTGTCACTTTCTTTCCGCATTCTAGAATTTGTCAACAAACAACACACTCTGTTCGTGTGTGGTCTCCTTCAAAGCCGGGTGCATAAACAGTTCTTCAAATTGTTAGCAATAAACAACAGTGTGAACATATAAAATGCAGTATTCCCATTACTTTCTAATGTGCCTGGTCGGGCTGGCACTGGCGCAAAATGTCTGTGCGGATGGCAAATTGAAGATAGGTGTGAAGAAACGCGTCGAAAACTGCTCCGTGCGCACAAAGAAGGGTGATTTGGTGCATATGCACTACACGGTACGCGCCTCGATTTTGGCTACGATATATGTCTGGCTCTCGTGATGTTAATATAATTCACCCTTTCCTAACATATAATTTCTAGGGAACACTCGAGGATGGTACTGAATTCGATAGCAGCATCCCACGCGGCAATCCGCTGACGTTCACGCTCGGTATGGGCCAGGTGATCAAGGGCTGGGACCAGGGCCTGCTCGGAATGTGTGAGGGCGAAAAACGAAAACTGGTCATTCCTCCGGAGCTAGGCTACGGTGAGCGTGGAGCTGGCGAAAAGATTCCACCTAACTCGGTCCTCATCTTTGAAGTGGAACTGATGAAAATTGAACGCAAGAGCGAACTATAATCACAAAAATCGATTGTGTGCCCAGTAAATGGATTTGAGTGATAATAAAGGCACCTCTTGAATATCGCGCTACCGAATGATGGATTATTTATATATTTTGGTTTATTTCGTGTGATACGTTGTATGGAGGGGTTTTAATGATCATCAATGTACAGAAGAAAATTATGTGCTTTAAATGATTATTATTGTTACAATTATTATCTCTATCGTACGCATAAATGTTAGTATTTTTTAATCGCCTTTCTTATTAGCGCTAATCGCTGTTTATGAGCTTCGGTTACGGTCGCACGTTTGTAGGGTCTCAACTCATCCGTACCAAACCCAGGAATCCACATGTTCCAGTTGCGTTCTGAAGAAAGAGTAAAAAAAAATGTTCAAAAATAACAGCACAGGGCATATGTCGGATTTGGCCGCTACACTTACCTAGATGTAGTTGCACATCTCGTACTTCTACCTTCGGAACCTTGCGATGTTTAGCCAGCAAACAAGAGGCGTTCACCGTGTTTTCCACAAAATCATCCGCAATTTGCAGCAAAAGTTCCTCCACTTCTTCATCCAATTGCTCGGTTGGATCTATTTCTCGGACGAGTTCCTGAAGACGAGGTTTGGTTAGCAACTGCGTGGTACTATCCACTCCACTGACTCCGGCGGTGGACGATGTTGCTGTTGCAGAACCTCCGCTGGAGGAGCTTTTTGTGCCAGCAGCGCCAATTGCGCTAGCTGCCGATGCTGGACTGCTTTGAGACGGTGAAGCCATGCTGCGAGCAGTTTACTGTGAACTTGGAAATAATATAGAATAATATTAAACAGTACTCTAGAATATGAACAAACAACAATCTCTCTGTCGCTTAGCACGTACGGCACATGGGCTTTGTGGGGAACTTCACTTTATTGTGTTACTAATAGAGTTTTCAGATATAATTTCAGCACATAATATATTTAATATGAACAAAACCCTCAGAAAAATCGTGTTAAATAATGCTAGAACTTACAGCAGAGCACAGACGATGATAGTTTGTAATTGTTTGGGTTGTTTTGTGCGAGTTTGTGACAGCTTGGGTTTATTGACAGCCGACGGACATCTTTCGGCGAACGTCATAAGATGTTTTATGGATCTAAGATTAATGAGCTGATTCAATGTTATGTGGTAGTTCAATGTGAAAACTGTGTACGAAAACTTTATTTCATGTTAATAAAGGCCTGCTAATTATCAACACTACTTGGTGCGGTTGAACCAAACTTAATTTCTTTCCGAATGTAAATGTCAGATGGTTGAGTAAAACCCTAGTATTGCATGTATGTGTGTCCACGTGCTGATATTTTTGTTGGATCCTGTGTTTTCCAGCCGATCGTTGAGCATGTGTGCGTATCCGCTCCACCAATCTATTCCGTGAATTAATATTACGTATCAACTTGCGCTTTCGCTCAAATTAATCGCACAGACAAGATCATTTGAGTGGAAGCACACCACCGCAGACGGACGGTTTGTTAGCCTTATCATCCTTGTCAACAAGAGCGTTGCAAACAGGTGGTTGGTATATTTCATACGCGAGCTTGACGTAATCAAGTTGGCTGGAGTTTCTTTAACATCGTAGTTTTTCATCTAACTACTGGTGTATTTGCAGGAAAATGTCGTTTTTACGTACTTTCGGTAATGTTTTGTGCAGGCAAACATCTTTCGTGCGGTCCGCTCGACCAATAGTCTCGGTAAAGGTAAGCAGAAATGTTAATTGAAACGGATTGGTACACATTAATCGATCCGCAACGATATCGTTTTTACGCAGAGCCTTTCATCTGATACTGCAACGCAGCAACAGGGACAGCAAAGTGCTAGTAATGGAACTCTGCACGCAAAATTCCCTGGCGCTTTGGAGGCCTCGTTCGTAACGTCTCCGAATCTGTCACTACCGGAAAGCATCGAACCAATACCGATCTATCGCGTGATGAACAGTGACGGGGTGATCGCCGATTCATCGCAAGATCCGAACCTCGATCAGGCCACTGTAAAAAAAATGTTCCGTGATATGGTGCTACTCAACACTATGGATAAAATTCTGTACGAATCCCAGCGCCAGGGGCGAATTTCGTTCTACATGACGAACTTTGGCGAGGAGGCCAGCCATATCGGTAGTGCAGCTGCTCTCAACCCAGAAGATTGGGTATATGGACAGTACCGTGAAGCCGGGGTGTTAGTGTGGCGTGGGTTCACCATATCCGACTTTATTAACCAGTGCTACGGAAATGCAGAGGATCTTGGCAAGGGTCGTCAGATGCCGGTGCACTATGGCTCGCGAAAACTTAACTTTGTCACTATCTCCTCTCCGCTGGGAACACAAATTCCCCAGGCAGCAGGAGCGGCATACGCCTTTAAGTTACAACGGAACAACCAGCGCTGCGTTATCACATATTTTGGCGAGGGTGCTGCTTCCGAGGGCGACACTCATGCCGCGTTTAATTTTGCAGCAACACTCGACAGTCCGGTGATATTCTTCTGTAGGAACAATGGGTTCGCTATTTCTACACCCTCGAAGGAACAGTACCGAGGGGATGGTATCGCGGGACGAGCTGCCGGATACGGTATGGCTGCGTTGCGGTTCGATGGCACGGACGTCTTCGCGACGTACAACGCTACGAAGCTTGCTCGTGAGTATGTCCTGCGAGAGAACAAACCGATAATCCTGGAAGCGATGGCGTACCGTATTGGGCATCACTCTACGTCGGACGACAGTACGGCTTACCGACCGGCTGAGGAGCTAGAGGTTTGGAACACAGTCGAACATCCGATCACGAAATTGAAACACTACATGCTTCAGCGTGGTTGGTTCGACGAAAATGAGGAGAACGAATTCGTCAAGTCCATCCGGAAGCAGGTGCTCTCGCAGATTAATCAATCCGAGCGAATCCTAAAGCCTGACTGGCGTGAACTGTTCCAGGATGTGTACGCGGAAATGCCGACACATCTGAAGGAGCAGATGCGTTCTATGGAGGAGCACGTAGCTCAGCATCGGGAACATTATCCGCTGAAGGATTTCAAACAGTGAGCATTCCAGCATTCTGTGTGTTTTTGTGGTGTGTTGTCTTCCAATTAATGAACCCTCGTTCATTGACGTGCATTTACTAGCTGTAGAAAAAGTCCACTATCGATACTGTCAGTTTTTCGGACAGAAAAGACAGAATCAAATGATTCTTTCCTATTTCGTGCCTTTTTATTGCTTCAAGCAAAAATACACATAATTTACTCTTGTAGCATTGCTTGGTTTGTTTACTAAATGGAGTGTGTGGATTAGCGACGAATTGAGAAATCCTTGAATGAGTAGGAACTTATTTCTTTTTGCACACTAAAAACTGCCTTGTCGATTCGACTCGACGGACTTCCTTTCGTCTGAAGCCAGTATTTCCTGAGATTGTTTTATAGGATGTATGAGTTGCGACTGTCCATCTATAATGAGCTTCGCTAACTTACATTTCGTTGAATGGTTTTTCTTCCCCCTCAAGCTGTCCCTTTACCGAACCATCGTGGGTGTTCATGCACCAGCCTCGTAATCCCAAGCCAGTCGCTTGCTTTTGCGTGTACTGCAACAACAGAAACAGATTAAAATAACATCACGGTCTGACAATCAGGGATTCCCGTTTGTAAACGTACCTTGCGGAAGAATACGCCTAAAAATAAAACATGTTCACTGTTAGTGCAATGACGAGTCCGAAATGACATGCTACTAACCTTGCACTATTCCAAACACTTCAAAATCGCAAGATAACAATTTCGTCGACATCTTTGGTTCAGTTGTGAATTCGATTCGTATGGATTTCGGCTTTTGTTCTCCCGATGTATGACTCTTTGCAATACTTTGCCAGTTACGGTCAATATCTGTAGAACAACACACTATTCCATCTACCGGAGACCATGTTGCTATGATTACGGTATAGGATAAGAAAACAAACAACAAATCATCTGCTATAGTCGCCATGGTTGTGACTGTGTTGACAAACACCAGGGTTTCTCAACTAAAACCCCGGTTATTCGAGAAAAAACGATTTTTCGGGTCTCCACTGATAGAATATGAAAAACATGCTTCAACATCGATTTTTTTCCAGCGAAAAATCAACTTTAAAATTGTTGGCATAGGATGAATTTGTCAGTTTTTGGCAGCTACGCAGTGCAGTTTCACAAAAACATCGCGATTTTTTAAATTGTAGATGTTACAGCTGTCAACTTTGGCAATTGCCAGTTACACCGATACCATTGCAGCACGCCCAAAGTCTTACATGACATCTAATCGATGTTGTTTACAGTTCAACTTTGGCGCCAAACGAGCACGCACGGGAATAGCTCTTCTCATACTAAAATAGTGATAAAAATCGGTTTGCCTGTTCTGTTAAAGCGCAACGAGGTATTTTCTAGCATTCAAACGAAGCATCGTAAGAAATGTAACTAGAAGCTTTAGACACAGGAATAGAACAGCCGTATTCTTTACTTCTTTCTGTACGTTGGTTGGAGGAAACATTTCGTAAGAGTTGACCCACAATTTTGGCGTGTTGCTAAGTGTATAAAATTAAGAGCGAGTAAGTACCGGAAATAGCTAGTGCACACAGCAATCATATTTCTAAGCAGTTTCATTATTCACAGCGGCACGATTTGAGACACAATCAAAGCAACACAATATACTGCTTCACAGTGATGCCTGTGCTCAAGCGCCACATGCTGGAGAACGGTACCGAAGCTGAGAAACCTTTCAAGGATAATCAAAAAGTTTTCTTCTGTCAGCAGACGCGTGAGATATTCAACAATTATGAGGATTATTTCAATCGCGTTATGGTTTTATCAGCTTCCGTTTGGAGCTGTACCATGACGGGACGAACCAACTTAACGTACGCGGAAGCTCTAGCAAGTGAAAAATCGGCAAAATATAAGCTGAAAAATCTCGCCGCCGCCCTGAAGGGTCCGTTGCTACTGATCGCTTCCCACACTAAACGCTCGTCTGTTTTCGAGCTGGCAGGGGATGTTTACGGCTATGCGAAGGATGTTTTCTTCATGGGTGAAACGGTGTTCACGAAAAACGCAGAGGGAGATCAACCTCGCAAGGTCAAGATCATGCGTGTGGTGGTGGATGTTCCAGCGACCGATCAACGCCCTGAACGGTTTATTTATCATGTCGAGAGCTATGATAATAAGATGCCAACAGCATATTCCGCCCAAGGTTCTGCCATTTCACGTGAGCGCAACTCGTTGACCTTGGATAAATGTAAGCTATTCTTGAAGCAACATGTCGAACTAGGGCCAGAGCAAGCGTTATGTGTAAAAAAAAAGTCGTTGGAAATGTTCGTTACATCAAAAAATTGCACCGATGAAATAGTGTTCTACGGGCAGAAACCCGATTTCGAAATGTCGAAAAAACTACAGGCACTGCATAAATCTACCAAGAAGCGGAAAATTGTAAACGACTCTGACAAAAAGAAGTATTTGGGTACCAAAAAACAAAATAATATTGCAAAGAATAAGGACAAATCTGTTCAGGAGGACAGAACAGATGCAAAAACAAATGAAGCCAACGAACAGATGCAAAAGGAAATGAAAAAAGAAGCAAAAAAAGAAAAGGAACAACAAAGAAAAAAAAAGGCACTCCTTCAACTGCAAGCTTCGTTGGTGCTTCAGCATTACAGTTCTATCAGAGAAGATCAGGAGCTTACGGATCAACGCATTATTCCAGCGGCACAACCCGTGCGGTCACTAATCGGATCGGAAAATTTCGCGGACTTTGTTTTCATTTTTGAATTTCTCAACTCCTTCGGCGATATACTTAGCATTGAGTCAAAGTTCCCGACCGGTTTATCGATTGATGTGCTCGAGCGAGCCCTATTGTTGCGGGAAGTTAATGGACCGTTGAGTGACATTCTGGAACTACTTTTACGCGCATTATTTGCCCAGCATAGCGAAGAGATCGGCGACGAGGAAAAAAACCTGCACTTGAAATTTTTCTCTCGAAAATTAATCTATCTGCCGGTAACTTCCACGAACGTTTCCGAGTTTCTTCGCTGGTATATTGTTTCTTTCGAGCAATCAACACACCGTGACAATCCCTGTTTCCGGCTGCTACAAGAACATCCGCTTATAATCTGCTTCTTGTTGTCAAACTCCGTGTATGAGTTAGCAATAGATGACATCATCCGCATTATTTGTGCCCTAATACACCAACTGCTTCTTAGTGACAAAGTGCTTGCGCGGGTGGAAAAAGCACTCGAAGTGCACACTCAGTACAAGTTTAACATTTCCAAAGAGCGCCGTTTGAACGTTACTGCTGCCGCAATGAAGCAATTAGAACAAAAGGAAACTAACAAAAAGCTGGAATCTTTTAAGGAGAGCAACAAGGATATCGAGAAGGTAGAACAGTACCGCTTAAAGCTAGATCAAAAGCTAAATGACAAGCTACAAGAGATCGAAACTAACAAGCTAGAACAACTAAAATCACTACAATTAGAACAGGAAACAATGGATAAAAACCAATGCTACCTTAATCACATCTATCTGGGTATGGATCGTGGATTTCGTAAGTACTTTCGATTCAATTCACTCCCGGGGCTATTTGTTGAGCATGACGTATCCTCCTCCGGCAATTGCATGGATCGTGTGACTAGAAATATTGTCAGTTTGGCCCAGTGTGATCCTGGCTCACGAAACAAATTTATAACTAGTGCGATTATGAATGGAGCTGTCGTTAATAATTTACTCCACCAGGACGATTTAAAAGGAAATGAAACACATGGTGATGAAGCTTACGAACAGTTGTTGCTGTGTGGAATTGCCGGATTAGAAAAAGCTGAGTTTTTGGCGAATCCATCTCCACCGGACGCAGATTTGCTAATGGCCGAGGATCGACATGCTTTAACTAAAAAGATACCAGAAACAGCTCCTACCAACCAGGAACTATTAATGTGTACAGGTAATGTAGATAGCTGTTCTGTTCATGGTTCACGTTCTCCCCAAAAAATAACCTGGGGATACTATGCTACGCAGTCTGAGCTAGATGCTGTTATCGCAAGCCTCAACCAACGAGGGATACGCGAAAAGAAATTACGTGAAGCCTTAGAGTTTGTCCGGGACATGATGGCCGAGCGGATGGCGCAATGCCCTAGCAAGAAATTGTCGATCACGGAGAATAGTCGGACCAATCTTTTAGCTGATCTGCAAAAAACACAGGAACAGCAGTATAGTAATGTCAATTTTTTATTTGTTCCTGGTACAGAACCGAATGAAATTCTGGAGGTAGTGTTTCTTGAGAACTTGCTCAAACTGCAAGACAAGATCAGTACCGGTGGTTTGGGTTATCTTAAAGGGTTCGATGTGATAGAGTGGCGTAATGCAATTGCAGATCGTTCGTACGATTTAGTGTCCAAACACCAGCCGGAATGGCAACTGAGGCGCTTCATGAAAAGAACCGAATTTTACAAACAGTTCGGAAATACCTTATTTAAGAAATTAAAGAAAGTGGATCCACATTCGCACGTAGAAGACTCTGACGACGACCAGCCAGAAGAAGCGCAGGGTAATACCCGCGAAGAGATGCCGGATGTGGCTGTTAATGATAGTTTATATGCTACGGTGCGCTCTTTGGCGGTTGCTTTATTACAGGTAGAGCAAAGCATTGAACCAAAGTTTTTGCGAGACCCGTTTGGACCGCGGGACAAGTTGAGAGACGCTAACAAAATTATCGAAGCGCTCTACCAAGGTCAGAAGCGATTGTTGTACTGGGAAGCATCGTTAATGCGTGCGACTTCTTTTTCGCAGCTGTTTCTATATTATCATATCCTCAGCGATGCGATTATGTGGCAGCGATCGATTACGTCCTCTGCTTGCTCCGTTTGCCGAAAAAAGCATTCTGCTGAATCGACCCTACTCTGCGATGAATGTAACCGTGCTTACCACCTGTTTTGTCTTACACCGAAACTAAAGAAAGTTCCTGCAGATGATTGGTTCTGTCCGAAATGCCTGAAAGAGAGGAAGAGGAAGTTGGAAGAAGTACAACGATTGGAGTCGGAAGATGCTTCATCGGATGATATGCAGGACGATAAATCGCCACAAGCTCAACGCGTTAAACATCAACGCCTATCCGTGACGATGCAAAAGCACAGTGAGGAAAAACAAGATTCAAGACGTAGTTCACGTACTAGCGCCGGTCGCCGGTCGTCGAGATTTTCCCTCCGTGTTGCTGAAACAAACAGGAAGGATTGATGATTTTTATAAAACTGGTAAATGTTTTATTTTTCGTACAGATAAACAGATTTCGTACAGATAAAATTTATCGAAATAACAATTCCAACATATGCTTTCAGGTTTTTTTTATTTCAGAGGAAGCGTTACGCGATAAGATAATTTGCTCTTAATAGATTGGTGCTACGGCAAGTGAGAGTTGATAATTCTGGCTGCAAAAATAGTACAAAGAAGATTTGACTGGCTGGCAAATTTTTTTTTTATTAAATTGACATAATGTAATAGTGTTTGATTATTTTGATTATTCCAAAAATGATTTGTGAGAAATTATGTTTATTTATTATATTTAATTTTGTTCAAATCTTAAATATATAACTATATTTATAACACACAATTTATTTCACAATTATTTCATACCAGGTTTCTTTCGATGATTTACGAATATATGTTTAAATTTTAGTTTATGATTTTATAATCTGTTTACTTTCAGTTTTGAAGATTATTTCAAACACTAACAGTATGTCCCACGGGTACGATCCTCCAACGGTAATGACTAATTCGTCTGGAGAGTGTGGATTTGAAAAATTTCGAAAACTCGCTTCAACTACATCCCAACTGTCCAACGAGGCAGTGTAAACGATGGAAACCAGCTCTTGTGGTTATAACCTATCTGACATCCCTAAAATGTACGCAGGCAAAAACACAGGCCCGTAAGGTTGTTTTGCGGTACAAAAGTTGCGTTGTGAAGAAACGAGCTAGAAACGCGGATGAGTGCGTGTGTATGCGTGTGTGCGCAGGGTACACCTGTCAAAAGCGCGAATGAAATCAGCAAAGCAATCCGCCAACTACGACGATAACGTCGAACAATATCAACAACGGCAGCAGTAACAAAACAACCACACCGCAGCACGGGGTGGGAGGGAGGTTGCAGCATAGCGAAAGAAAAGTAGAAGGAAGAAAAGTGAAACGATAATCCCCTTGAAAAGAGAAAGTATCTAGGTGGCTGCAGCACTTCATCGCTGCTGAGGGAAGTGTCTTCCTGGTGGAACATCGCTGACCTATCGTCGTGAGTTTCCGTGCGTGTATTGTGCGGACAGCCAGATAGCAGGATTTTGTCTGGGCTATTTGGTTTGCGTATTATTGTTCTTGCTGTAGGTATCACATAAGGTTGCACGCACTTTCTTTGCGTTTTACGTAGGTGAACCTTGGATATAGAAAAAAAACCGTATCGCACCAACACGATTGTCGGAAGAAGAAAAGTACCTTCATGGGTATATTCGGCCATGTGGTACAATTATTGTTCGTCCTAGTCCAGATTGCAAAAGTACATCGTCGTAGTTTCACGCACCGTATCGAAATGCACTGATCCTTCTCTCCAACAACATCGTTTTCATCATCTTACGTGACATATATCTTGGTTTTGTTATTATTAGTGTTGCTTTTTTTTTCTTTCGGTTTTCGTGTTATTTTTTATGCGTCGCGCGTAACCGTATCGACGTGAGTGTCCGTGCAAAACACAACCGAAACCCGAACGACGACGCATAAATGAAAAAAGACAAAAAGTATACATAAATAAACTGGTGTACCGTCAAGGCGCGCTCCGTGTCGTCGTATCTGTACGTTTGCTTGATAGCAGGCAGCGCCAGTAGGCAACGCCGTAAGTGATAAGAAGCCCAGGTTCAATACGGTAATGAAACCCAAGTACGAGTCTGCGGGAGTGATTTTCGACTGTGGTTTACTGTGACCGGTTCTGAAAAAAATGTGTGTCATCGATTGCTGTGGCAATACCGGCAGTGTATCGTGATCGTCGTGTGGATGTACAGCAGGGTGTACCTTTACCTGACGTTTGCATAGTTGTTTCATTTTAATTTGCCCCTGCTACCATCTCCCGAGCGGTCTGTGTTCGTGACAACAACAACATCATCTTCCGGAAAGCACCTGAACGACAAATCACACAATCACACGACAGCGGTGTGCCAGAGGGGGTTCGCACCACGTTGGAAAAGCTGGGTGAACTGTACCTGGGTCATCTGGTGGGCATACTGTGTGCGTTATTCGTCAACTTGGAGGAAGCAAGCCGGCTTTGGTCGAAGCTACGGAGAAAAATGGATGGCAGTAGTGGAGGAGGCGGTGGTGGTGCGAACAGTGGTCCCCCGAGTGCAGCCCATCCATCCGCGCCCTGTCTGATGGCGACCGACGCGGACGTTGCATACCTTACCAGTTATCACGAGTTTCACCCACAGCATGGTCTGGCAGGCAATCGGGTGGGCAATACCAACATCACACCCTCCACCGCGAATGGAATCACTAACAGCGGGCGATGGGAAACATCGACACTGGCCGGCTGCAACGGGTCTAGGAAGAAAAGCTGGTCTGAGCTGAAAAGTATTGTGAACGAAACGCGTCGCCAAATGGCCACTACGATGGCCGCGTCCTTTCCGATGAGCATCAACTTTCGCACACTGTCCGACGGGCGAACCCGGGTGTACTTTTTGAGCCCACCGCCAGCAAATGGCTGGGACACGATACTATTCTATGTGGACGTGCCACCGGCAGCCGGCACCCGGGATGGTGGAAGCGATGACGACGACAACGACGACACCGACAAAGACGCGGGTAATGTCGATGAGGATAGTGATGACATTGACGAGCAAGAACGTCTATCGGGCCAGCGACGCAAGCGCCAGCTCGTGTGGCACCAGCTACTCGAATCCATGTTGGGCCACCTGCCGACGACCAATTCGCGCGAGGTGCAGCTACTGCTCGAAAGGAAGCGTCTGTCGATCTGGGGCATCACGTCATATGAGCTGCATAAAGCGAGCGGCAAAATTGTGTTCCCTGCCTGCAACACACTCTACCAGTGTTTGGATACTGGTTACGAGGTAAGCGAAAGCGATCTTGTTGCGTTTAGATTTTGTCTAACTAATCATGTGTTGGGTTTTGCAGGAAAATACACTCTTCCCGTCGGAGCTTCGCATCTTCCAACGGGCTGCGGCGATCGATCCCCAGATTTGTCCACAGAACTCCGATTTGGTGGCGTTCGTGTGCAACGGTGACATTTGGGTGGTTCACACTCACAGCGGCCATAGCGAGCGGCTCACGTACGCCCACGATGGGCGACGTTCGTTTGCGGAGGATCCGTTAACCGCCGGTGTCCCGTCGTACGTGATGCAGGAAGAGTTTAGTCGCTACCAGGGCTTCTGGTGGCAGCCGGCGAGTCATGGTGAGTAAAGAACAGAAACATGTTTTTCGCTCAGCTGTGGCGGGTCTATGGCAAGTTAGAATCGCGCTGTAAGCGGTTGTTATCTGTTTGTTGTTCTCATACGCTCTATTCATACGTTCAGATACAAGGTATCACTTACACAGCTGAGGACAGTGAACTTCACACCCTTCTTGCGTGGCTGGATCTGAACTGTAAGATAATCTGATGAGGGGGTCAACGTTGCCTAATTTTTGACATTTCTTGTCATGTTCTTTGGCATCGCTTCAAGCACATTTATAACATCCATTTCTTTTATTTCATGCAAATATCAAAATCAGACTATTCTGTAAGGGCGAGTCACCTTTACCCAGTTTTGTGGGTAATATGATCCGGCATTTGGCCTGCCCTTCATAGTAAAACCAGTAAAACGTGTATTGCCTTCCGTCACTACGTACTCTTTAACGCCACTTCTTCACTCCAAACTGATACACTAAAACATTTAATCCGTTTTACCACATAGACCGTTGAACGAACGATAGAGGTCGAAGACGGGATGACGCCATTCGATTAATACACTTTTCATTTCACAATCAAAATAACTGGAGAGAGAAGGTGATACATTAAACGATGGCCACTCAACTTCACCTGGTTTACCCATCAACAACATTATCGCTCACATCGATCACTGAATCTGTACTGTTCTGCTAGCGTATGCTATGCTTCGCTTTCACTGCGTGAGTAAGAAGTTCATCCCTTCCCAAAGCTTCATTGGCAGTTATGCGCGCACTTTTTGTTATGTTTCTCATCGGCATGTGAACGTGCATGTGAACGGGCATGTAGAAACGTGGTTTGAACGCGGGTTCGCAGAAAATGCTCACATTTATCGCGAATTAGTTAGTTACTCTCCAAACGGGTGAATTTCAATACATTCAAACAGGGTCAAACAGGACGGGTGTAAAAAATGCACAAAATATGTTCATCATGCAATTGCAATGTGACCATGCTGCAACAAGTGTTTTAATTTTAACATATTGTGTCAAATTGCGCTTATCGTTTTTTCGTTGAATTTTGCATAATAATTTCCTCTGACATATTTTTCTTTATCCCTTTAACAAATTAAAATATTTATTCATTTTAATTTGATCTAATGGTTTTATATTCATATTTGCCATATTTGCCAATTAAGCTCTGCTGAGTAATGTGCTCAATGTATTCAACGCCTACCCTGTTAGATGTTTGGTTGTGATGAGCTAATTTTTCAAGATAACTTTTTAGCATCTTCGTGACCAGATTTCCTTTCAGCTGCATCGTCAAACAAATTAATATAGTCTACGAAATTTACGAAAAGTCAATGGCCCTAACGAGCGAGACCGACTGCAACTATTGGGGTCGATGCGTTTTACGGTAGCTGCTTTGATGGATTGAAAACCAATTTAGTTGAGCATAATTTGGGCGAAAAAGAAAACATACAAAAAACATAAAAACGAAAGACGATCAACGAACGACGTGTGTAAGTCTGCGACCTTCACCGTATCTGACCGCAATCTCCTTTTCGAGTAGGGGTTTGGGGTGAACCCATACCATACGATGACTATACAAAAACATGGGCTTACAGTTTTCCGGAGAGTATGATGCTTTCTAAATATGACCACGAACGTGTGATTGCATCAATGGGATGAAGTAATAATAAAAAGGGAGGTTGTTGAATCCAGCCAATATTGTCGAACATATACTATTGTGCGTTGAAATACGTTACTCGTAATAACTTTTAATTTATGTTTTGAATTAAATGGCATCGCAGGTTTTATTTCTACGGTTACCGATTTAAAGTGATAGAACCGCAATGTCCCATGCAAATTTGTTTTTCAATTATTGTAATTTTTATCGTTGAATAGTATTTCTTTATGCACAAAATTAGTTTATTAGTTATTAGTGATAACGATAAACAAAACTTGACAAAACAAGTTGGTTGTCAAAGTATTTTTTTAATACAATGTATTGATCCTACTCGATATGTGCGTTATCAACATTGTAATCAATCCATTATTTCATCTTTAAAATTTCTCAGAAATGAAAAAGCCGAAGAAATATTGGAATTCGACAACACATCGTTATATCGTCAATTGCGTTTTCATGCTTTTGCTAAACAACGTTGCCGAAACAATACGGAAAACTATCTACAAACAAACAATTATCAGCGTTCGATTGCACGTTAACAGGTGGAGCGGCCGATTGGGTCAGAGTTGGGTGATTGTGTGCGATTGTTTCACACCTTCCCCGTTTCAATCATTGATGTTTTGACTGTACTATACGTTAACTGTCCAGCAATTCAGTATTTGAATTTGGTGTTGCCTGCTGCGACTGCTCGTCTATCACGATGCTTCTGGTAAACTTATAACGCTTTTTTTGCTCTCTTTCAAACGAAATCATTTCACTCTGAACAGCCGGTCTTAATGATCGGTACATCGAAGAAGTACATGGGAGTGAGTTGTACAATGGGCATGGCCACCAATTTTACCAACTCGCACACGGTTTCGCCATAGAACGCGCTCGGCACACCGCGGTCAGCATACGCAAACTACCTCGCGCTCCAGCAGGTGGGAGTTTATCGATGCAGTTGGCATGCATGCATGAACGCATCTTGCCGGGAGCTTTTTTTGTTTCCTTTCCGAATGCCGGCTGGTGGTACGGTACGGTATGGTGCTGGCGGGTTGGTACCGATCTTGATGTTGCACTGTATGAGCCCACCCGATTAAGCCGTTTATCCATATTTGCATTGTGTACGATTGCGCACGTTTGTGGCGCTTTTTCCCTCCAATTTCTTAACGGCTATCATTAACACGTCGAACAACGCGTTGACGTAAACGGGAGCTTTTATTGAGGCAAACTTTTATAACTAGCTTCAACTGCATCATAATTTAATGGATTTTTTTTGTATCTTGTATAACTGATGGTGCATATCGTTTGCGTCGCTGTAAAAGTAGAATGAATTTAAAATTTAACCGTACTGTAGACTGTATGATTAATTTATAGGATTCCATAACTTTTCTTGCAATATGTCACATACGAGGTATGCGTTTGTCTTATCTTAAGCCGATTATCTTTTTCACCACTGATAAACACACACGCACAATAACTTGCACAAAACGTTTCCAATACTAATAATTTTTCGCACACGACACGACTTTGACAAATTTGATCGGACATTACCGATCAGTCGACCGAGCTACGTGTGTTAAATAGTTAAAAAAGCCGCCACTTTTTTGCCACGTTCATGCCGGTAAACGAAAGTAAATAAATCTTTACGTAAAACATGCACATTGTTAGCTAGTCGCCACCAGTCGGTTCAATATCTTACGGGAGCAATCTGCGATTTGATTCCGTTTGTTTGATAAATGGGCAAGAAAAAATAAAATAAATCAACGAATCTTTCACCCGATTGACCACAGGTTGTGTTATGTCTTTGGCTTCGTAAATTTTACTGTTGCTGCACACAGGCCTAGTTCGTTGAAGTTTTACTCAAACTATCCGAACGGCCAGTCCATCGTGCGTTACATTTATTTGCTTAACTACCTTTGCCGTTTGGAATAACGTGTGGCCGAGTTCATCGCGTGACAGGATTTGTTTACGCACTGGTAGTTTGGGAGCTCCCGAATTTGTAACGAAGCTTTTAGGGCGGGTTGGCTGTAGTCGAAATACGAGCGAAATTTGGTCTGACGTACGTTTGGCGGAAGGTTCAAACTTAAAAAAAACGTAATTTGCCAGAGGTGATGAGAGGGGTGAGGGTGGTGGTAGTGGCAGTGTAGTGGTTGTGGCCGAAAGGATTGCTACAGAAGTCGAATGCAGTCCGTTGTGCCCCAAGAAGAGGCTCCTGCGTGCTCCCTACCAAGCGCCCGCGGAGTTGCTTTGGTTTGTGCCCACCACCGAACAACCAGCGGTCGATAGCGGCGTACTATAAAACAACCGGGTGACCAGCAGAGTAGCATCATTCGTCGGTGTTCTGCAGTAAGGCACAGGTCGAATAGCAATCGAAACGTGTAGTATCAGCAGCTTGCGAGAAAGTCTATGCTATTAGTGATCAAAGTTAAGTGTTCCCAGTAAAATCAAGTGTCTTTGGAGGTTTCTAGTTGAACTAGCTTAAGATTCAACTATTTTCATCATGAAGGTAAGAGAGTGGAAATTAACCCTTGCGAAGTACTCCCAGTTGACCTACATTCTGCTCTCTTAACGCAGACTTTCATCATTCTGTCCATGGTGTTGGCCATTGTTGCCGGTGCGGCGGTCGATGGTAGCAAAGTCAAGCGCGGGATTTGGGATGAATCTTCCTTCAGCAGCGGCGGGGACTTTGGTGGGCACGATTTCGGCCACAAGGAGGAGATAAAGCACATTACGGTCGTGAAAAAGGTGCCAGTTCCCTACCCGGTCGAGGTGACGAAACACGTGCCGGTTGAGGTGAAGGTGCCGTACCCGGTTGAGGTCGAAAAGAAGGTACCGGTGATTGTGGAGAAGAAGGTCCCGGTGGTTGTGGAGAAGAAGATCCACATCGATCGTCCCGTGCCGTACCCAGTGAAGGTGCCAGTGAAGGTTCCGGTCATCCACAAGGAGTACATCGAGGTGCCGAAACCTTACCCGGTCCACATCGAGAAGCCGGTGCCAGTCATCATCAAGAAGCCAGTGTACATTGAAAAGACTGTTCCCGTTTCCATCCACATCAAGAAGAAGACGCACTGGCACTAAAGGTTCCAGATGGATCCTGGAGATCTGTTAAGCTATGTAAATAAACTGACTCACTAGAGACTAACCCGAGCATGTCTGCTGATAGACATGGAAAATATTAAATAATATTTGTTTTCATTATTTCAAAAAATTATTTAAAATTGTGCGAATATTGGGAGATTCGTAGGTCGTTTAAGTCAAAGATCATAAACCTTCATAGTTGAAAAAAACGAAGATTTTTGGATGGAATATAAATGTTTCATAAACATCTACTGAAAACATTCTTTCTAGCGTACCAAGATGTTCTCACCATTTGGGTCGTTGTCAAACGTATTGAAATGATATAAAATTTAAGTTTGTTTTATTTGCTTCGGATTTCCAAGTAGCATAGATTTTCTCGTTTCTCACATGAAGTATAGATTGCGTAAGTGGAAATCGTTTGGCGGGGAATATCGCTCATTAGATGCTGCTGCCGGGGGTAGCAGCGTAGGTGTGTGACGAAATGTTTGTCCCACATGCCGGCCATAATTTATGCTCACTTTTAATCTATCGCTTAGCGCGCACATTAGCAAATCCCTAAGCGCTATATAGTTGTCAATCGTGAACTAGAAATGAGACCCTACTACTCGATATAAGGATCGATCATGTAATAATCATTACCCCTGAGCCTTACCTTTTCGGGTCACCCGGCCATTGGGCCGTGGTCGGAGTATATGAAAGTGAAAAGCGCAAGACGACAGCTACGACGCTCGACCCAAGGCAACAATCTTTTCTTTTGCGATGCGCGCAATACCTG
>JXWZ01009866.1:0-10461 GCA_000956215.1 Anopheles farauti No. 4
TTAATGTGAAATTTTGTTTCGCTAAACGTTAGTAATTCGATGATCGTTTGTTAAAGTGCAACTATACTAAAAAAACGCATGTGAAATAGAATCAATTAACGATTTATGAAGCAGACGAGAAAACGCGAAATTCACAAAGCACAGCATCCTTCAACCGAGTTTCATTTTCCATCCGAGTGTTCGCGTTCCAAAAGGGAGCTTTCGGCCAGCTCAAATCGTTTCACCGATTTCAAGCGTATGTGTTGCTAATTAACGGATAGTGGTGAGTAGTTGATTCCGTGCAGTCTCATTTTAGTTCATTTTTAGGTTCGAAATATAAAAAAATCCCGTTTCCCTCTCACAAAACAAAATACGAAAAAGCAGCTCGGACAGGACAGCTCGGTATATCCCTGAGTCCGGCAGCAGGAGACCGTTTGAGCAGGCTGGCTAGGGTTGGCATTTCACAAACACCGCAAACATCATCCGCAACCTGCCGCGAAATCTCTCACCACATCCGATAATTTAGCAAACAATATAATCCACCTCCAACGTTGCGCCACCGTCAGCATTCGCACTTCGATACAGCTGACTGACTGCACGCGGGCAGGACGCAACGGGACGATAAGCTTTCATCAGCACGAGCGCCACTAATCGATTCCTTTTTCCTGCGGAAGCCAATCCACTGGCTAGGTCGGGCCTCCGCATCAGGTGTGCCCACCGGTCCGTGCAATCATTTGGATCGATTTAGCTTTTTGAGGTACACCGCACAGTGAGTAAACCACGGTGCTGACCATTACCGTACCCGACCGCAGGCGGGCTGTACATCACACCCCACGAAACCACGCACGGTGGCACGTGAAACCGTCGGTTCGCGGGTGCGAGTGCCATGCACGGCTCTGTGATGTTCGGTTAGCCAAACTCAAAGGTAGCGTGTTTTTTTTTCATACTCGTCAATCGTATGTGGCCCGCGTGCGGGTGTTTGTATTTGAGTGCTAACACTTATTGGCATGTGCTTCGTTCGTTTGTCGGATTGAAATCATCGAGAACGAATCAAATCCCGGCCAAAAAGGTGTCGAAATGTCGATATTTCCTAACGCATACATAGTAAGCGGATGTGCAATTAAAACGTGCGTCAAATAAAAAAAAGGGATCACAGTTACCATTTGTATCACTTGAAGTGCCAATAGCAGACCTACTGTGATGAAATTCGGCCGAATCGACTTTCATCAAGGATTATCGCAGTTGAATATCTGTGTGGAATTAAAAACAATATTTTATTAAAATACTCACACAAAAATATTCATAGTAAAACTTGAGCTATCAGCCATCGAAAAAATAATTTGGGTTTATATAGAAAGCAAAACGATTTAAACATTAAAAAATGTGTAAAAATTAGTATACTGATTCATTTTTCCCCCTTTTTCTGTTTTCTGTTCAAAGACATCTTGCTTCACAACATCAACCACCCCGGTGGGCATGAAAGAGCGTGGTAGAAAAAAAAACACCAAAAACCGATATCTTTTTCATGGAATAAAAGATCCTTCCCAGCATCGAATAGAACAACGGGTTGTGCAGTTTTGGGAATCGCTTTGTTATCCAGAACGCACGCGAAATTGAAAGGGGAAACCATTTTCCGGCCATTCCAGCGTGACTGTCACTATGACTCAATTTCACTCTTCACGAAGCATCCTTTCAGTCTTCGCATCCTTAGCGTATCCTCGATTGCCTCTCAAGAACATGCCTGCGCGCGGCCGGAGAGCGAAGAAAGTGAAATCTGTGTATGCCGTCCATTCGACCCCACTTCGAACCCAAGTGGCTCCGGACGCGTTAGCATGCCGAGCTTTTGATGTTGCCTATCAGCGGCACATTACATCGTTAGAAGCACTCGAGGCGAAGTGCGCTCGGTTGGAAATGTGAGTTCTGCCTCCTTAAGCAGCCCGTGCCAGCTCGTGCCTGCTCCGTCCGTTGCCGGCGCTCTCGGGCCACCTTCCCCACGGCAGCTAATCCACTGCATCCGCGTGTGACCTTGGGCACCGGTGCGAGTTTCTTAACGCTGCTTGGAGTGCTTTGATTTACGCCTCGTCTATCATTCGACACGGCGTTCGCTCGCGTCGCGCCGCATTTCTTTCGCACCGGTCCCAGCCCAGCCGCCGGGATGCAGAAGGCAACGCCCGAAGCGAAGCGTGTGCGAAGCAAGGAAAATTTAATTAAATATTTATCCCGATGCCTGACTTTGTTCGCAATCCCTCACCGGTGTCCGGAAGCCCCGGCAACATCTTGTGCGCTTCAGGTCACATGAAATCTTACCCAACGGCTCGCCGCCAGCCTGTGCGGGCTAATCATTATCCTCAAAACCAGCGGCACTTACGCTACTGCTCAGCGTCTCCCGTCCGACAAGAGGTCTATGAATAAACGGTCCTCGCGCAAAGGTGTCAAAAAGGGGGATGGTGAGCGAAAAACTAACGATTTCCACACCGCACCGCGCCAGGGAGCAGCAGGGATCGCGTCATAATGTTATGATTCAACGCGCAAGCACGTCCCCGCTCTCTGCTGGTTCATTATTTTCTGGACAATTTGTATTTAAATTAAGCCTAGTACTTCGTTAACTCTCGGCAACGCGAAGAAAGAAGGGTAGGAGAACTAAGGCAAGGAACTAAGTGTTCTCATTCCAATCTCAACGAACAGTTTGACCGGGTGCTGACATTTTGCGACAAAAAAAACTCCTGGCTGCGCTGGGTTTGTGTCTCATTTCGTAATGTTTGAATTGCACGTTCAGCACGTTGGGTTGGGTTTTTTCTTGCTTGTGTTACCACCGGTGTCATCGCGGAACCGAAAAGTTTTATTCTTTACCGTCTGCTGCAGACAGACACAAATATTGTTATGCTTTTGCAATGTAACTTCCAAGTGCAACTGGAGCGCACAAGTGCACTTTGCAATTCGTAGTACATATCTTGTGAGTGTGCGTTTTTATGTTCGCTTCTCTTCTTATTTTGTCGAGTATCTTTTCTTTATCTGAGGGAGTTTTTTTTTTTTTTTGAGTGCTGACTCAACATAATCCCACCGTTAAATAAGTCGAAATGCTCGAAATTCTGTAAACTTTCCTCATAACACGGTGCAACCACCCGAGCCGCCCTAAACCGGCACGTTGTTACACTGCCAAAACAATCGGATTACTTGCCAGCGCGTTGCAGCGTTCACATCACGCGGAAAAACTGTGCTCCTCAGCAGTGCTTACACTGCTGCATATGTCGTTTTTTTCTCGTTTCGCTGCTAAATCCAGTAAACAGTGCGATGATGAAACGGGTTACGGGCGGGAAAAAGGATACCAACTGCCCGGAATCGGAAATGGCAAGAAAGTGCGATTTCCTGTAGCAGGAAATGAAGCGACCGTACCGAACGCCTATCCCCAGCCTAACCAACCGACCGACCGGTTTCGGTGTCACTGGGAAGAAAAGAAATCGCAAAATATTAATGCGTTTTTCGGTTGCGGTGGGGCAGCAACAAGAATAAAAAATAAAAAATAAACCTCCCCGAAAGCTGAGCACAAAATTTTTCACCAAACGGCCCAACTTTTGACGCTTGGGTCAAGTGTGCGCAATTGAATTCGAGCGGGAAGTAGAGTGTCTACAAACGTATGAGAGTGTGTGTGTGTGTGTGTGAAAGAGTAGCTGGCTGGAAGCTACCTTAGAGCGTAAGTCCATTATAAATATCATCAATTTTACCTCCGGCTCCCCAAACCGGCCTCCCAGCCCGCCAAAAACCAATGTCATCCTGTCGGAACAAAATCGGACACTTGCTAGCGGGATTTTGGCACCGATTTGCAGGCACCGAATGAAAGTTGTGCCCGATGAGACCGTAAGATTTACCGCCGATGTCAGTGGCCACAGCATTATGCAAATCCGTTCGTGGCGCACGGGGCAGGGTAAGAGCGGCCGAGGGAATGCTCCGGAATCGGAATAGACCGCAAATAAATCATGTCACTCTGAATATTGCCCCAAGATAGCGAAGCCGGCAAACGTTGGTCGCGCAACAACTTGTTACTGAATAATCTCCTGTCGGTATGAGTTTCTGCACCGTTTCTGGAGCACAATGTCGTTTGCAAGGTCGAAGCAATTTACCATTAGTGAGGCTTTGTTCTTGTATTATTTTAATGAAATATATCCCTAGCTTGTTTGCAATGGTAATAAGAAGATTTAAAAGATAATTCATATTTGTTATGAGCATTTTTAGCTTTGCAAGTAATAAACAAAGTACTTATATACATTTGTGCTAGCATGCCACATTCGGTTTCTGGAATATTCTAGATCGAGCATGCTATCAACAGTTCATCACATTACGGCAGCTGGAAGCTAGTAGACAAAAACACCAAATGATTGATAGAGCTTATCATGTTTGGGCACTGCAAAAACCTGCAATCATTAAAATTATTCAGCTTATCAATCCGAACCTGATGTCGTCAAAGTAGAATGACCTTCTTTGCAAGCAACAGTTGATTGTTAATGTTGATTTTAATTGTGTAAAAAAAATAATTTTTACTGTTGAAAAAACACTGTAGAAAATCGAATGCTTATTTCGATATTATGGTAAGAAGGATGGTATTTTATTAAAACATTGATTCAATTGACACATAAATATTTTATTTTAAACATCAACCGAAAAGCATATATAAGTTATATTCGGAACGATACTTTCTTTCAATATAACCAAAAAAATCCCGGAAAATGAAAAACATAAGTAGAAAGAGGAAAACAATATTTTAGTCATGTTTTTTACTAAGATTCTAGATGATTGATGTATGAACATGCACATTTCACTCCCATTTCTATGCAAGCGTTTACTCCTACTGTAGCGAATTCGAGTCTAAAATAAAGTTGCTATATTAATCAGTGCGTAATGGAAGCTTTAGTTGAGCTCAAAATAACTTTCGATAGCTGATTATCGTATAAACTTTATGAACGACTCATTTTCTTGTCACCATAAGGATTAAAAATTATTTACCACTTTTGTTAAAAGCATTAATAATAGCAACACGCTTCGTTAGCATTGCCCGTTCGTGGATAAAACCGAATAAAAACACAAAAATTATGTAAACCAGCGTATCATATTATCACCGGGCACCGACTAGAACTAAACCTTCATGTGCGTCCGGTTGATATGGCCCAACCCGAAGCCATGCTACCACTACCACCCAATCGTTTCACCCGTGCTGGAAGGAAAAACCATTCCAAAAAAAACGCATTGTCTGCAGCGAGCCGGAAAACGAGATGTTTTAGTTTATTGTGCAGCGGAAATTAAATTTCATCCACCATTCAAATAACTCCGGAAGCGATTTGTGCGAAGCGCAGAAATCGCTCTTTTGCCTGGCCAAACGGCACCGTCGTCGCCGGCCGTGTTGGGGGATGAATGTACAGCACTCGCGGGCCGAACCGTCTTCGTCTTTATTTTCCTAGCCGGTGGCTTAAAACGGCTTCGGGGAAAGAAACCCCCGGCCCCTGGGGGGGAAGTACGTTGGTAAATTTTAAGAAATTAATTTCACTCTCCCGCGTTGGCCCGTACGCGTGGCGCGAACCGGTATCGCACGATACGGTGCCTTTCGCGGGGCTTTGCATAGCGTAGCGCGCGATTGTTTAGTCAGCTGCACGGGCCTCGAAACCGATTGTGCAGCTCGTTGCTGCAGGACGGTGCATTCCTTTCTTTCTGATCTTAATTTTGCGACAAAGATAAACACGGTATGTTCAACATTGCGATCCGGTAAAACTCTTGTCTCAGCACCCATTCTTGCACGCCCAGTGGCACGCGGAAACGCTTCCAAGCCGAGTGGGATGCGCACGGAAGTTTTGTATGAATAGTCTTCTGCCAAACAGACAGACGGTTTCATTCGTCATCAAACAGCCCGTTGGTGGGTATGAGCACTTATGATAAACTTTTTGCGTGCACTTGCGTAATGCAGCAGGCTGCATCGTGCTGCAGCTGCCTTTCGTCAACCTTCGCCCAGACGGCAACTAAACCGGTACATTGTATTCCACTTCCCACCGTTACAATGCACCACAAAACCGACCGTTTCCGAAGTGTGTCAAAACTGTTTCAATCACCATCACCATCGCCAGCGGACCAGCCCGTGTTGCTAAGGGTAACGCTGCAGTAAGCGATGGGTGAGAGTGTTCCAAAAAAAACCATATAATCCACACCCGTTTTTGTTTGACTGCTAGCGAATAGTTCACGAAAAAATTATCTCCAACCAGCTGGACACGGGCCGGTGTGGGAATTTTTCTTTTTTTTTTGTTGTTGGTTGAATGCATTCAGCATCAAACCGGGTGGCAAAACCGGTACTGGCAAGTGGCATTCAACACATTCCGGTTTGTCGGCAGGCCCAGGCAGAGAATGTGGCATGAAATGAAAACGAAAAGCGTCCACCGACGGAATCTTTCGCACCACCGTCATTGGCAGCTGCAGCAGGGCGGGGAACTTTCTGGACGAAGACGACACTCGTCACCCGGTTCGTTGAGCTTCGGGCTGGAAATGGGTCACCGATGCGGGTTGCGATACACCTGTCCCGAAGCACCTGTGCAGTTGTTTTCGATTCGACTCGAACGTCCAGCTATCGCATGGAAAGGAAACTTGGATGATCTCGATCTCGAATGAGTGCGTTCGATTTGCTCATGAGACAAACAATCCCCACCAGTCGTGCTTATCGTCGTTTCCATTTATATTGTTCGAACGATTTTATTTACTTTTACGCTTCGATCGCACAGTGATATCAAACAAACAATACCGGACGATACGGTTTTAAGCAACCGAAACAATGCGGCCGCTGTGCGGCGAGTAAGCGCATTAGCATGCTCCTTTGTACGACGGCAAAGCCTACTCTGTTTGGGCGCTCGGACAACATTAGAACGAAAGAGAAAGAAAATATCACATATTTTAAATTTATACCATCAACAAAAACATGCCTTCCTCCGTAACCCGCACGCAGAGATTAATCTCTTTATGTCCGTGCGGTCCGAGCCGAAACAATTGTTTTCCCACCGGCTCGGAACACGCCATTTCGCTTCACCATTAGTCCCATCGGTCAAACGCTGAGCTCAAACAAGATTGAAACGATCCTTCCAGAAGGAGGCGGTAAGCACACAGATACACACATACACATTCGCACATTCATTCGCATTTTCGGTACCGACCAGGTCCGGATGCAGGTCGGAAAATCCAAATCGACATTCCGCAAAATCGTTCGAATCCGTTCGGTTCCGAGAGGCGACGGGCAACCGGCAACCGGAAGCCCGACCCGATCCGATTTTTTTTCCTGCCGTTCCCACACTCACCGCACCGCACGTGGTTCCCTCGGTTTGACGGTTGCGACATTCCTTGAGCAAGGAGCAAACTCTTGAAGCAAGCGGCAAGCGTGTATCCTAACAACGCAAGGATTCGTTGTCTCAAAAAAACAAAACAAAAAACCCGAAGGAATGTTTTCCTACCCAGCCGAATCCCCGGCCCGTGCTTTGGGGTATTGGAATTTCGGGTCGGCACAGCTTAGGCAAAGCACTTCCGCTGCCGTGAGCGGAAGAAGAAAGAAATGAGTCGGCAAAACCGAGCAGCGGGCAGGAATTAGATTCCGAAACCCGAAACTCCCCCGTGCTAGCTCCCCTATGAGAGAACCATTTTCGAGCTGATATTTAAATCTTTGCTCACAAAACCCACCGTTCCCGCAAACCCTCCCGTTCCGCCACATTGTCCTGTGATGTTCGGGTAGAAGAATTCCTAAACGTTGCAGAGGAATTGTTATGTAGTTATTGTTTCGTATCCGGCGTTGTTTGCCCAGCCCGGAGATGGGATAGTTGATTCGGTTCAAAAAGAAATTTCAGTTCTTTTCAGCTTTTTAGACTCACATTGCTGCCGGGGAATTATTGGAAGGGTTTTAAAAACATTGCCAGCTTACTATCATTTTTGTACGATTATAGTTGCAAGGTTTCCAATCTATGTTTTGCAAAAATAATTATTATTTGTACCAACGGTTCAAGGTTTATCAAATTTGCAACGATTGTTCACGTAACATACGTTTGTTTCTAAAATGCAAGGTGACTTTTTTATGGAAGATTTGCAGGTTTAATGTTTTTTATAACACATTTTTTGATTCTTATTATTCCTTTTAGTAACTTTTTCGTACTTTAAATGGTACCGAAAACGGATACGCAGAAATTATGCATGATTATGCATGAAAAGTGACCAACTCGATAGCCGGAATAAAATTACAAAATTCTTCATTTTTTATCATTTTTGAACTGAATGTAAGCGCAGAAATGGGGTTAAAATAATTTTCTGATAGTTTCTAGTGCAATTGTAACGATACAACCCCAAATATTTGCTTAGACGAAAACTGGTACATTGTTGCCGAAATCTGGAACGAAAGCAGTATATAAATTTTGGTGTTTTTTTTCTGTGACTCTTTTTTAGCATACAAACATGAATTTTTAGCATGAAAAATGCGATGGTTTTTTATCGTAATTTTAATGCCACTTAAAAAAATGGTATATGTTTTCGAAACACTGCTACACTAAGTTGTCGAAAACTGGTACACTTACTTTCCTTTGAATGCTTTCATAATTAACACAAAACAAACATCATATCCGTCCGTTGATTGGGTTCAAATTTCCATCCTTCCTTCCTATTGGAAATAAGTGATTTGCGAATAAATAAATACCTTCAGTTTCACCACAATATTAATTTCATCCTACATATTAAACTCGGTTACGAATCGTCTACTTGGATTACAGCCACCGATGAACTGCTTCGCCGAAATTGATCTATTACGGTATGTTATAAAACACTTTCCGCGTATCGCATATTCGGTTGCTAAAGTTAAACAACACTCGAAATGAAACCAATTTCCCACACAATTCGGTGACGGTAAAAGAAAATGTTTCTGGCAGTCCCCCCAACGAAAAGGGGGCCACATCGCCATGGTTTGCCGTAATTTTTCCGATCCCGTAGGAGTCTAGCCCTAGCTGGCTTCCGGTGCTGGTTGAAAACGACCACTACCGGGGTTTTAGCCATGGCTCGCGCAGCTGTTGCTACGCTGGACGCTGTTGCTGCTGACACGATTCCCCCGTGAGCATTGGTCACTCCGATGGTACCGTGAATAAATTTGTCCCCGTGTCTGCTCTGCCGGACGACGTGCGCGATTGCCAAAACCGGATCCGGAAAAGCAACGGACAAACGTTGAAATGTGTTCTATTTATACATTTTCGTGGTATTTTTTTTCTACCACCTCCCCGCACCGCACCGTCATCCGTTCCTGCCCGGGGATACGTTCTTTTCCAAGGACGCGCGAGTTGGCAGCCAGCGGTTTGGGTCCACCGGGAAAAAGGGTCCCATAATTTCCCTAATTTGAATGGGCATAATGATACCGTTTATTATCTGAGCGCACCGATCGGTCGGTTCGGGGACGGGGACGGGCAGCTTCCGGGTGATTGCCCCGGTCCGAGTCTAACGAACCGTTGGGACCGAAACCCGGTCGGCGAGTTGATTTCCTCCGTCGGACAGCGAGCCTACCCGGGAGGGGAGTGTATCGGCAGTAGCTTTTCCGCAAAACCCACATATCCTATGCAAATCACGGAGAAAAAAATCCCTCTCCCCCACCCTCTCCTGCCCGGAAAGTGATCTTTTGGCTCACGCCCATGATATATTTCCTCACATGTTGAGCTACATCCGACGCACGCCACCGATACCCCTTTGCCGCTCTCTCGCAGGTGGCGGACGAAGGGAAACAGACTCGGTTCAACATATGATTTGTGAGCCATCATAAATACGAACAGGAATCCCAATTTGTCGGCTTCCTCCTTTAAGCGTCTTATTGATACCGGTAGAATAGCCCCAGAAACCGCTTTTTGGATACATTCGGTCGGAAATATGATGATACGTAAACGGGAGAAACAATACCGCCGCAAGGATGGAGATTTCGGGCGCTTAAGGCTGTGAGCTGCACGGTGCCCAACCCAAACCGGAACCTGAAGCGGGGGGAAAAGGCCACACCCCGTCGTTGAGCGCACTATTGGGACGAATTATCGTTGTGAATTTATGATACAACCGATTCGCAAACCCCCGCACCCATCGCCTCATTTGCAATCGGTTTCCAGTGAAGGGAATATTTAGTTGTGCTTTGGTTGCACCTAGCAGAGGTTTATTGGAATCGGAAAAGAGTAAAACAGGGAAAAAAAAGAGCGAGTGAAAGAGCGGTCCGGCAAAACAGGATATGAATCATTTGCACCGTGGCCTTTTCGGCTACCTCCCGGTACCTGGTGGAATATGCTATCGCACCCGAATGTACGCTTCGGAAGCCCATGGAAGGTTATTAGTAGGTTTCAATTCATGCAGAAAACGGACCGGTAACGTTACTAGGAAAAGTTTGAAAATTGAAAAAAGATCGTTTTAACAGTTCTATCTGTGCGTTTTTGGTGTGTAAAATTAACTTGAAATAAACTGTTTTTG
>JXWZ01009872.1:0-10295 GCA_000956215.1 Anopheles farauti No. 4
AACACACACACGCGGGAGGCTCAACTGCGGCTGCGGGACGGCTCAATAACGAACAACAAACCGAAAAAAACGGCTCGTCGTGGGATAAAAAAAACACCAAACACGTACACTCACGCAAACACCATGCAGAAGATCGCTACACGCGTCCTGCAAAGGACGACACACACGCGGGAATGCAATTCGCGAATACACAAAAACAATACACAAACGGAGCAGGCGGTACCACTTTATGTCACGTACGCCGACGGCCAGGTTTGGCTCTTGTCAACTTGCGGAACGCGGCAGAAACACTCACGCACGAACGCGAATGCCGCCGAAAAATGGCCTGCGATGGTAGCGCAGAGAGGAAATAAACAAAACACGTGAATTTCGCGACGAATGCGAGAATGTCTCGCGGCAGCGCGCTTACGTGCGTAACGTCTGAAGTCTCTCAGTAAACTGTGTGTGCGTGCGCTCGGCGTGACCATCCACTCGCATGGCAGCCGTACATTATCGAACGTACCCACGGAGGAAGAGAGAGACAGAGAGAGCAGAGAGCGGCTTTTTATTTCTTCTCCACCCACTTGACAGGCTCTCTTGAGATGGAAGGTAATTTGATGGCGGTCCGTTCTCGGTTCGTTTTACGTCCCAAGCTGCATTCTATGCTCAATCTCGTTAGTTGTTTCCTTTTAATAGAGATTGTTTTTTTTGGGGAATTTATACTGAATAAAATGTCAATTAGCTGTCATCTTTGATGACTGCCACTCGCACCAATAAAATGGCGGTAAACGTGCTTTGTAGAGCCTGATTTCTGATTGATTGAATTGAGCCTGATAGCAGGTACGATCGGAGTTGTGCCGACGCTTAGAATTGATGCACAATTTTCTATACAGCTAAGATTAAGTGAAAATCAAGTCAAAGTATGTTTTAAACGGTAGGTTGTTGTGTCAATCATTATTATGATTTAAAGGGTCGTAGCAAAAAATAACTTTAAATTAAAAATAGATCTTTAGCGAAAATTTAATTCGCACTGCTTTACGAATACGAATCGTTTCATGCCAGTTCTGATACAGGGTTTTTTTTTAAAGAGAAGTTGTCATGTGGGAATTCTCACAACGCTCTTTCTCTGTCTATCTCAAACAGCAGAAATCAGCTGAGTGGTTTGAATGTGTGTGCGAGCGAGTCAACAACAACGGAGGTACCGGCAAACGGGAGAGAATCCAAGCGAATGAGAGCGTGCGCTTACTCTCGATCGAAGAGAGACTGTTTTCCTTTTTAATAAAAAAAAACATAACAAATCGTTTAAATTTATTAAATCACACGGAATGGTGGCATTTAAGGTATGTAATATTATATTTGGGCAGTGATACTAATTCAATATTGCAATGATTGTAAGATTTTTTATCCTTTTTAGTTGTCTTCATACTTCATCTATTTCGAATTAACATTTCCCCACAAGTGGAGCCAATTCAAAGAAACGTAAAATGACAATTTGCTGTTAGGTATGCGAATATTTTAATATTTTCTTCGTATCCACTCGTTTCCCTACAAAAGTTACAGCAAGATTACGGGCGCACGTCGGTCGAGTTCCGGCAACTCCAGCCATTTCCCTTTAAACCCACACCTGGATCCTGGAACACGTCAATCGATAAATCACAGGACGAACAACCCGGTGGCAACCGAAATTTTCGAACGGCTTTGACCGAAAATATCGATCCACCAGTTCCGACAACGCAACGCATTGCCAGTCACCCTCGCTTCGGGACGCAGTCACCCGCCTGGAATCTGACCCCTGCTTCGTCAAAGTCCCTTTACCGATGGGGAGGACCAACCCGGGGAGGAAAAAAACCCCTACTGACACTCGCGTCCACACCCTCCTCAACGGGACCGTGCCAGGTTCGTGCTCGGGCACACACTTTGACCGGCCGCCGAGGCTAAGGCACGCTCGCGGATGATAATGGACGAGGGCAGAAGAAAACAACTTTGCTCGATCCCCCTCCAGCGTGGTCCTGAAGACGACCTGAGCGTGGAAGGGCGGTCCAGGGACGGTCGAACGGCCCAACGTGTTGGAAACAAACTTTACCAAGAACCCCTCGGATGAAAATGGATAACCTGACGGCAAAATGGGTTCTCCACCGAGCAGCCTCCTTCATCCGCGCGTGATATGAAGCAGGGAAAATGATTCGCCCAGTAGGGTGCAAAGGAGGGATAGGAGGTTTTTTTTCTCGCCCCAAGCCTGTGCCGCTTTCGGTGGGAACGCAATAAACCGCTGCTTGGAAGACTGCTTGACTTTTGCGCTCAAGGAGCGAAGCGGTGGTAGCAACCGCTCCAAGGAGCATGGATACGAAAGACAAATGGTGTCTAATCGAGGGTAGCAAGGTTTCTCCGTTGCCATAGCAACCAGTGGGAGCAAGCCATCGTGATGGGGCTTGCGGAATGAAAACCTCGAAAAGTTAACTTACCCAATCAAACCCCAGCCAGTCCTGGAATCTCTCTGCGAAGAATTTCCGACACGTGCCAACCAAAAAGACGAAGCAACTCCCGGAACCTTTGCAATCAGTGCTCCCGACGAGCGCTAGGTGTGCAGACGCAACGCGTGGGCTACAGGGAAGCGTATTCTTTTAGCGCTAAGCCGAAGGGCCATTTATCGATCCAAACCGAGGCCCAGTTCCTGGCAACTTACCCGGGCTTTGAGCCGTTTCCACCGAACGCTTGTGCAGTTTGGAAGACGAATCTTGTAAGCTACAAGGAGCATACTATCCACGAAAAGTTCTAGCAACAAGTTTTTAGACGCAAACAAAAGAAAAAAAAAAGAATTACAGTTACTTACATGACCATATCCTTGGGAAAGCAGTACAAACTGCAGACCGGGCTGCGGCTGTTGGTGCAGCCCTTCACGGAGCAGTAGGACGGTGGCATGGTAACGGCTTGCTGCTGCTGATCTCCTTCGCACACAAACAACCACCAGTTGGTTCCAAAACGGTTCACACACACACACACACTCTCTTTCTCTCTCTAGAACGTTCTCTAACCGAGTGCACCAATTTTTTTCGTCGCAGCTGTGGTCAATATGTTTTCCGAGTTGCAAAACGGCCGGACGTTTATGAAGGCGAGGAAGTGAAACAAGCGAACGAAAACACCTTCATCCACTTCACCGCGATGACGACACCGGAAAATGCACACACACACACACACACGCGCGCGCGAGAACGAACTAGGGTGGCTGGATTTTGGCCGCGGAACTCGGGTCTTCGCGGATGGTACAGAAATATCTTCCCCGCACGAGCTGCTTCGATCAACGCCTTCCGTTTTTCGACTTTCGAGCACAATCGCACACATACACACGCAGGGACATACACTCCGAATTGAACTAGATATTCCTGGGTAGCTCTAGGGGCTCCAAGAATTGGCACACCGTCTTCCAAAATGACCGATTTCGAGGAAAAAATCTTCACTTCCCAACGTTTGCAGTTAGCGTGCACGTCATCCCGAACGTCTGGAGGTGCAATGGCGGAGTTTCGTCCTCAAATAGCACGACCAGTTCTAGACAGCGAGTGCTAAGATCTCACATATTTAATAAGCAGGTGTTGTAGCAATAATAAAAAAAACACACACACGTACAATCTTCTCTACCTTTGTCCAAAAGCGCAATCTCCACCACAGTAGGCGCCGGGGGTGAGGGAGAGCTCTTCGCCCGGGAGTACGGGATGATGGTTCGGTTTTGGATCCTGCTTTAGTGGACGACTAGTGCCAAACCTTAATGGCACCCGCTTCGCGCGTGGGATGCTGCGGAACTGCTGCTGTTGCCGCTGGGGGTTTCGAATTGCGTCTCCATAAAGTGTCCGCGTAGATGGTGTGCCGTGGTGGCGCGACAACGATTTTCCACCACCGGCCGAGCGCCGCACGATGAAAAGTTATTTCCACCCATCGCTGCCTGGTGGGGCCGGTCGGTGCGCTCTTGGAAAAGAAAGTCCACCGACACGTTGCGCGCGTGTGATGCTGTTGGTGCTACTACTTCTGCTGACGTAGTACGTCCGCGGGAGTTTTTGCTTCACGGATGGCCGGACTCCAAAAGCGTTCCACAAAACGCCGCGAGCGTGTGTTGCAATCCGTCGCACTTACTTCGCCGCCGTTCACATCCTAACGCACAGGAGCAACCAAATCGTGCAGTTGTGAGTCAGAATGAGGTTATTTCAGTAAGATACGATGCACTGCGTTATGCTAGTTTCACTTTCCGTTCTAACTCACACCCGAATCTAGCGATTGTCATCATCCCCATCAATCCGGAGGCACCTCTCTCTCTTTCGACGGCGGTGTCCCTCAAACCCACATCTTGGGACGATTTTGTCACCCGTTCGGAAACAGATGATTCTAATGAGATCTATCTTTCCCCTAGTGGTCCTTGTGTTGGTGTGCTGAAGTGATCGGAAAATAAAACACACGCACCTCGTACGGGCAAAAACACAAACAATAACAAATACCGACACACGCTGGTGCGAATATGTGTCAACCATTAAGCAGCTCGCTCTTCACTCCACACTGCGGATTATTTTCTTTGGCTTAAAACTGGTGGAAAACTCTACTGCAAGGCAACGGCCAAAACGCGATGAGGTCATCCCGGCATCGGAGGCGGGGTGTCGGGACATTAAAGTTGGTACACAAAAAAAACAAAAACACAAATCGCAACACTACTCTGCCCATGTGTTCCATCGGGCTACGAACTGCTACTACTGTTGAGGGAATTTAGTATAGCAAGCTGCTCCCAGGACCGTGTTTTTCTTTCCCATACACACACACATACACAAACGCGAATACAGTGAAGGGGAAGTTTTCCGTTTCGGAATTGACATGCGAGCACATCAGCCGGTGTTTTTCACCGCGTTTTGTGAGAGTATTGGTGAGCGGGCGGAAAACGTCACGCTCGCGAATGAGTATGAGCACGCAAAAAAACACCGGTCGGACACTGGGAAAATTGTGCGGTGCTTGAAGGTTTAGGATTTATACTGGTTGTATTAAGACTTTGAAGTAAATATTCACATAGTCCTCTACAAATGAGACAAATACAAATCATCATTCTAAAGAGAACATTCTAGTACGTGAACGCTAGTTTTGCTTGGAAACAGAAAGTGTTACGTACTATTTACGGCTTGGTAGGTCATGTCACGAGGAATATGTTTGAGGAGGAGTACCCAGCGATCCTGAACTTGATGAATATCGGAAGTAGCCGTGGAGATGGAGTCGCATATCAACACAGTGCGCGAAAACGCAGTAAGAAAACGCAGAAGTTTATTTTATACCCGATCTCCCCAAAAACCGACCTTCACAAGGCTCTTTATTGCCACTTCATATAATGAGTAAAGCAATGCTAATATCCTGCCATGAGTTATAGCTTCTTTTTGTAATAAATTTCACATGTATACATATAAAAAAAACGCACCTAAAGAAAAACGAAAGAAAAACGCACCTAATCTAATCGATCATTTTCCGGATCATGTAGTTCAGGATGCCACCGTTGCGGAAGTACTCCAGATCAACCTCCGTATCGAAGCGCACGATCACCTCGAACCGCTTGCCACAGTCGGTGCTGACGGTGATCTTTTCGTGCGGCTTACAGTTCGCCGGAATGGCAATGTTGAACAGTTCGCGCCCGGTCAACTCCAAGCTTTCGGCGTTCTGACCCGCCACATACTGCAACGGCACGATTCCCATACCGACCAAGTTGGAGCGATGGATCCGTTCGTACGACTCGGCAATCACCGCCCGAATGCCCAGCAGATACGGTCCCTTCGCCGCCCAATCGCGGCTCGATCCACTGCCGTAGTCCTTTCCGACGAGTGCTATCAGGGGCGTACCTTCGCCGGTGTAGCGCTGCGCACAATCGAACACGTCCATCTCCTCACCGCTCGGGATGTGAAGCGTACGGGGGCCGGGACCGGTCACCAGTTTGTTCACGAGACGAATGTTGGCGAACGTGCCGCGCGCCATGATGTCGTCGTTACCGCGCCGCGAACCGTACGAGTTAAAGTCACGCGGCGTTAGGCCACGCTCGGACAGGAACCGTGCCGCTGGACTGTTGCGTGCGATCGAACCGGCCGGCGAAATGTGATCCGTGGTGACGGAATCGCCAAAATTTAGCAGGGCCCGTGCGTTTACGATCTCACCGATGGTGGGCAACTCGCGTGTCATGCCCTCGAAGAAGGGTGGACGCTTAATGTAGGTGGAGGCACCGTCCCACGGGTAAAGCTTGCCGGTGGGCGCGTTCAATCCCTGCCAGGCGGGCGATCCAAGCTCCACCTTCGCGTACACATCGCTGAACATCGCAGGGATGACGTGCTTCTGCTCGACAGCCTGAATTTCCAGGCGCGTGGGCCAAATGTCGCGCAGGAAGACGGCCGACCCGTCCGGTCGGGTACCGATCGGTTCCTTCTCGAAGTCAATATCGACCGTGCCGGCAAGGGCGTACGCGATTACGAGCAGCGGACTGGCGAGATAGTTGGCCCGTGTGTTCGGATGAATGCGTCCCTCGAAGTTACGGTTACCGGACAGCACGCCACAGCACACCAGGTTGTTCTTCTCGATCGTGTTAGCGACGTTATCGTCCAGGGGCCCGGAGTTACCGATACAAGTCATACAGCCATACCCGACGACGTTAAAGCCGAGCTCTTCCAGAGCCGGAATGACGCCCGATTCCTTGAGATAGTACGTCACGACACCACTACCCGGCGACAGGGACGTCTTGATGTACGGAGCCACCTTTAGACCCGCTTCCACCGCCTTCTTAGCGAGCAAACCGGCACCCAGCATAACCGAGGGGTTGCTCGTGTTGGTACAGGACGTAATGGCCGCAATCACAACCGAACCGTGCCGCAACGAGTACGTCTTTCCATCGGTCCAGCTGAAGCTTCCCTCGGCGGAGAGTTCCGACTGCGGGACGGCGAATCCTTTGAAGCCCACCTTGTTCACGAGGCACTGCCGGAAGTCTTCCTGCATTTCGCTCACCGACACCCGATCGTGCGGACGCTTCGGTCCCGAAACGGACGTCACCACACTGGCCAAATCCAGCTCCACGATCTGCGTAAACACCGGATCCTGCTCGGCATTGCCAAAGTCACGCAGCTGTTCCGTCGCTCGCAGATACGCCTCAATCACGCGCACCTTTTCCTCCGCACGGTTCGTTTGGCGCAGGTAATCGAGCGCATTTTGATCCACCGGGAAGTATCCGACGGTCGCACCGTATTCCGGACACATGTTGCTGATCGTCGCACGGTCGGCAATCGACAGTTCGCTCACACCCGGCCCAAAGAACTCGACAAACTTGCCCACGACACCGATCTGTCGCAGATGCTTCGTGATCGTCAGCACCAGATCGGTGGACGTGACGAGCGGGCTCAACTGGCCGACCAGCTTGTAGCCAATCACTTCCGGCAGCAGCATAGAGATTGCCTGTCCGAGCATAACCGCTTCAGCCTCGATTCCACCCACACCCCACCCAACCACACCGAGCCCGTTGATCATGGTCGTGTGTGAATCCGTGCCGACCACACTGTCCGGGTAGAGCATGCGGGTGGCTGAACCGGTGGGTGCCTCTTGGAACACTACACGCGCCAGATACTCCAGGTTCACCTGGTGCACGATGCCCGAACCGGGTGGAATGATCAGCATGTTGTTGAACGCCTTGGCGCCCCACTTCAGGAACGTGAATCGTTCCCGGTTGCGCTCGAATTCGAGATCCTGGTTCTTGGCCAGCGCGTCCTCGCTGCGCGCAAAGTCCACCTGGACCGAGTGATCAATCACCAGGTCGGACGGGCAGATGGGATTGATGCGATCCGGGTCACCGCCGAGCTTCAGCACGGCGTCACGCATCGCCGCAAAATCGACCACGGCCGGTACGCCTGTAAAGTCCTGCAGGATGACACGCGCCGGCTTGAACGGGATTTCCAGCTCGGTGTCGGTGGCCGGTACACCCTTCAGCTGCTTCCATCGCAGGATGCCCCTAACGTCTTTCTCGAGCACCTGGAAGTTGTCGCAGTTCCGGACGGCTGACTCGAGCAGCACGCGCACACTATACGGTAGCTCGCCTGCGTGGGTGTTGGAAACATAAAAGTGAAAGCAACGCCGGCACGAAACGACCACCATGAAACACTTACGAAACTCCGGGAACGAGGCGATGTCGAAATAGTGGAATGTTTCACCATTCACGTTGATCTCCTTCAGTAGGCTCTGGAATGGATTGGCACCTGGAGCGGAGAGCGAGAAAGAGTGAGAGACATTCAAGCATGATTAGGTTGATGGTTTCAATGTATGCTGACAAGCCACTTTTCATTTGCAATGCTATTACGCAACACTTTATCAACGCCAATAAGCGTCGGTTCGTTGCTGCAATCTGGAAGAATTAGTTCTTTATATTAGCACGATGCTTCTATAACCGATCTCTGTTTACGTTATCGCCTTTCTCCAAAAAAAAGAACTGTACTTGTGTCACTTCACCGCATCACAAGCAAACGCGCATATTGACGGTGGGGTGATGCTCTTATCGGCTTGAAGCATTAATTTTGGATTGGAAAATCACTCGCGGCAAATGCACTTGACCAGAACGCGGGCCTTTCTTATCGATGGAATTAATGTGGTCAAACGATGCTTCGAGAACATTTTACCGTAATTAGTGCGATTTTTTTACAACAATATACCTACCGGCCATATTATTGCTGCTTTAGAACGGCAGAATACTAGTGAAAACAGACAAAACTTTTCCAAGCAGGTACGGCTAGGGCTAAAACGAATATGTTTTGTAATTCCTTTCAAAAACGCCCAAGCCGGACCACTTTACGATTGTGTGTTGACGTGACGTTGAAGAGATAAGCAATGGTGGAGAGACTTAAAGGGATGGTGCCGCAATGCGATCCGTTTGACTTGAGAAAAGATATTTCTTGTGACACACCGTCCGTTGCAAAAAAGAAATAAGAACGGGAAATAAATGAAATATTTCCTTATTTCTGATATTAGCAACTAATTAATACACAAAATCGTAGCTACGACGGACGTACCGATTGGCTTAGAAGAGGAAAATATAAACACAAAAATATAAAAAGCTTTGACAGCACGCTAATTCGCATTTATAACTGTAGTGTGCAATACTTAAAATGAATGTTCACAGTATTTCACATTAGCTGGTTTCGTTTACCAGATTAACCTACTTTTACTCAAGGTGTTTTTATTTTTCTCGAAAAATGCACAATGCAGTATTTATTTTGCATTTTCTTAATGTTATCAAAGTATTAAACAATAAAAAACAAGCTCACACAGGGTGGTTCAATGCTATTCTGTTGCGATTGACTATGACAGATATTCTTGTTCTTGTTTGTCGCAATTATAAATGAAAACAACACATTCTGCCACAGCCCCGTAAAGAAGGCGTAAATTAAGTGAATTCTTTTGCATATGTAGCATTAAAATAGCATCGCAATGTATCGTAAGTTACTGTGCAGCATAGCCCTAGTGATCGTACTGCACGTAGCAACTACGCAGGTATGTATTTGCCAGGCTGGAGCGTGTAAACGGCAATAACGAACAATCTACCATTCCCAACGATACAACGTCATCGACTGTGGTTAATCGGATTCGTTCTGCGTGAATTTTCCACCCACAGAGCCAATCGTACGAAGATAAGCGATGTAAATGTATCTGCCCGAGCTTTAAGACGGTGGACAACACCACAATGGAGGGTACCGATCGGATGCTGATCATCGATAATGTGCCACCGAATAAGTGCAACTGCGACGGTGTCATTCTTCCCCGGCTTGCGAATAAGATAAAGGTGAAGGGACAGGAGATCTGTCCGCGGTGCGACTGCAAGTACGAAAATCGCAACACAACCATCATCAAGGTATGAGGGAGGCGAATAAACAGAAGTTGCACGTACAAGATAAATCGTATCCCGGCTGAAGTAAGCATGTTTGCTTTCCGTTGCAGGTGGTGGTCATCATTGTGATATGGATCATTTCCTTACTCGTTATCTACATGCTGTTCCTGATGTGTCTCGATCCACTGCTGAACAAGCGCGTGAAAGCCAATTACCAGGAGCACACAAATGAAGATGTGATTATCACCAGTGATAGTATTAGCCCTAAGACTGGCGGCCCCGTTATTCATGGGCCATTGCGCCACTTTCGCGACCTGTATAGAAATAAGTACAGCGGAAGTTACGTGACGACGACCATCGCAAGGCCTGCCGGTGGTTCCGGAGGTAGTGAGAGTGACAGTGAGGTGGAATTTTTGGCCATCTCAACTCACTATCGTCACCAAACGCCCGGCGATCG
>JXWZ01009883.1:0-11146 GCA_000956215.1 Anopheles farauti No. 4
GGGATCACATGGGCATGAATGACTAGCTCCAGATTTAAAAGAGTACAATATCCCACCGTGAAAAAGATAGCATATGGTATTGCATCGAATAACCTTTTTCAGATGTAGTTTTCTCATTTCGCCGAGCGAACTTACCTGCGATGCGAGAGGAACTTGCCCGTTGAGTGTCCGGAACCATCACATCCCGGAATGGGACATCTGTACGATGCAGGTGTGCGTGTTGAAGAGAAAGATCATTATAGTGACAACAAGATCGGAAAAGGTATGTCAGCGTGAACTCCGAGGCACCGATCTTACCGTAAGGGTTCCGATTCCTGCCCGTCCCGTGGTTTGCTCTTCGGTTTGGACGCCCTCGGACAGCCGGATAGGCTACGATGGGAGGAGTAGTTGCCTGTGGCATGGCCGGACCCGTCGCACCCGGGCGTCGGACACTTGAGTTCCTGCGACTGCGACGGAAACTGGGGTCGCTCGAGACGCTGGTAGCCGGTCAGACTGCACAGGAAGGAACTACTTTGGTTAGTCTAGGTTGCGTACGAGGGCGAGGGCGTTCGTGGAGGAGAGATCTACGCGCACGTCGGCGATAGTGTACCTACCCAGCCTTCAGCAGGTTGTCGTGCGGTGCTATGTGCTGGCCGAGGGATGGCGGCGTCACGAAGCTGGTGGAGGAGCTGGTTGGATAGCTAGTCGGTACGGTCGGCGGGTAGACGGTCGTACCGAGGGAGCTCGCGTACGGTCCACTGTACTGGTACGCGTTCGGTGCGTAACTTGGGTAGCCGTTGGAGTAGTCCGGCTGTACAACCATTCCGTAGCTGGTGTGCGGACTATATCCTGCGTAGATCAAGCGGAGTGTATAATAGAGGTGACAGTGGACAGCAAAGCCCATCACAACCGACACTTACCACTCTGATCGCGGTAACTGTCAGCGTAGTACGATCCACCACTGTCCGGTGTCGACTCTCGGCTGTACGATGCGGATGGTGGCTGCGGACGGGCGAAACCCATACCAAGCGGACGCTCCGCACTGTTGGTGTACTCATTCGTATTGGTGTTCACGTCCGCTGGCCCACGGCTGTCCGACACGTCGCTCGTATACACGGCGTTACTGTTGGTGTTGGTGCTACCTGCACTGCCATTCCCGGTGCTGGTGTTCGTATTGATGCTGTTCGTACTCTGACGGTGCGGGAACTGGGGACTCGTACCACCACTAAGCACGATCGGATCGGAACAGAACGAAATGCGAACAACATCGATCAACACAGTTAGCGATGTGAGTGACGGATTTTGAGTGTGCGAGTATAGGTCCGCTTAGTGTTCGAGTAGCTCGCAGCGATCGAGCTACTTAATTAGTAAATGTTATTGCAAAATTATTTATTGCGCAAAAATATATTGCTTTAAAAAAAGTATTTTATGAGTTTCGTCTATTATAAATAAATACTCCAATATTTAACACTCCAGAATGTGATAAATAGATAAAATTCTGGTTACTAAAAAGTTTATCTAATTAGTCATAGTCATAGTCATAGAAAGAAAGCAAATCCTGTAGCTTCCACAAAATTAAGATAAATATAATCTTCTTTTGTTTTGGATATGCAAGATCCAATATATTGCTCTGGTAGCATTGCTTTTTCACAGATTGCTTTTTCACAGATAGCGAAGATCTGATTCAATTCCACCAGGTTATGGATGAGAGAATAAAAGATGTACTATGTCCGATCGCTGCAGACATCTATGAGAATTACACCATACGGCACTCCTGATGTAACTCTCTCACCAACACACCAACGATCATGGGCAGTAGAAAGGCCAAACACCTACCTGTTGTTGGAGCTTAGGTCGAGTGAAGCGTGCGGGCTGCTGTTCCGTCGGCCACCGGTCGGACTGACCTGATCGGGTGGATCGGGACTGGTGGAGGATATTTTGTTCGCCCCCCGCTGATGCTCGTCCGGGCGACGTTGTCCGTTCGGTGAGGGCGTCCCCGGGCCGGTTTTGTATGCCGCCGTCCCTGCCGGCAGGGGCAGCGGTGGCGGTGGACTCGACTCCTTCACGCTGAGGTTGATCGCGGAGAAGCCGGGTGGCATGGTGGCGCAGGTGGCGGCGGCCGCCGCAGCCGGATCGTAATGGTAGATCGGGCGGGGATAGATCGGGCCCGCACTCTCGTCCATCTCCACCTTCATCATCGCGTGATGGTGATGGTGGTGATGGTGGTGATGGTGCGGCAGGTGCGTACGTGTGTCCGGTACGGTTGCGGTGACCGGAGTGGTGGACGCGACCGAGGTCGTCGTCCCGGGACCGGTCAGCCCGAGATGGTGTGGGTGCGGTTGCGTCTGCGACTGTACCTGATCGCCCGGATGTGGTTGCGTACTGTCGCCTCCACCACCGCCGAGGTACTTCTGCTCGTCGTCGATGATCGCTGGTTGGGTGTAGCCGTAGGCGGCGGCCGGATACAGTGCCGGACGCTGCGGCGCATACGCTGACGTGTCGTAACGCTCGAACGCCGTCTGTGGAGCCGGATCGTATGGACGATGGTTGGCCAGATGGACGGAGGTACTGTCGTACTCCGACACCAAGCCACGGTTCGCCATCGACGGCGGTGAGGACAACGTGCCCATCTGCGCGTACGAACGTCCATCATTCAGGTCGGTGTAGCGTAGGTTGTCGCGTGTCACGTACGAGTACCCGTTGTCGATCATTTTGTACGGGAAATGGCAAGTTCACCAAAAAAACACTCAAACACACGCGCACACGTCGGGTTTCACTTTGCGTTGGTAAGATCACTGCTGCGGGTGGTAGTCACGGGGTACCAGCCGGGTTTGGAGGCACCATGAAGTATACTAGCAAGAAATGTTGCACATATCCCGTAGGGTAGCCGCTGCCGTCACTTCCTAACGTTCATCGCACGAGGAGACACAAAAAGAAAATACAATAAGCACCAAATTTCATCGTTTTCCGCTCTGTCTGGGAAGAAGCTGTTACTTCGAAGATGCACGATCACGGCTTTATCTGAGTTAGATCCTAAACGGGACGAAAGACTCCTATTGTTTGCTCGTACATCAAACATTGTCGATAAGACATCACTACTTCAAGCAGCCTCGCATATGTGTCAAAAATGACGCCACATAATCTTGCTTTCTAAAGACTCTGCGAGAATGTGAACGGAGAAGATAGTTTATTGGATGAACGTTTATAACGCCACGGACCACTTTATACAGACCAAAACGTGAAGCAATCTATTCTCTTATTATTTGGGGTAAAATTTTAACACTTTAATTAATCACTACATCCACTGATGAGGAAAAAAATCAAAATTTATTCGGATCGTTGCGATTTTCTTAAATACTGAATAAACCTCAAGAAGAATATCCCAAATATACAAATATTCAAGCAATATTAGCAGCCATAACCAAGTTGTCTTCGGTTATATTTTAACCGCAAGTAGTTAAGGCTTGAAATGAGTACATCTACTTAGAGCCGTAAGAATATCTTACAAGTCAAGTCTAAGTTGGCGTAATGAGGATAGAATGAATAAATGTATTACAGCTCTGTTACATCATACACACTGTCTCTAACTTGCTAGAACGCCTATGAAAAATCCATCTTTCCATGGCTTGTTGCTTGTTAGAACCCTACCCTAAAACCATGCAAGCTACGGAATTGGTTATAGATGACAATCAGTTATCGTTTCCTACACTTACAGCGTGTGACGAAAAAAAAACACGTAAAGAAAATAACAAACCAATCGACCCAAAAGCGCCTCGTTTCACAATCGCTTATGCGCGTTTATGACGCAAGAATTGGGCATTACGGATGGGGTGGGAACATAGGGCAACTATGGAAACCGTGCTCGCTGAAACCTCGTCTCATCGTTCCATTATTGTTGTACCAACTAGCGCACTAGTCTGGCTGGCTCGAGCCGGTACTATTGTCTGAGGCGAAATTTCGCTCGACTCGCCATTTGTGTGATGATTTTATTTCTGTCGCAGAGATAAATATGATCGTTATTATCATCCTGGCGGTGGGTAGCAGTGGTGGCGTTCCTCTTGCTCCACTTCCAAGACACTTAAGGGGCGAGGATGTATAAATCTTTCGCTCCCGACGGCGAGTGGATGCAAAATTAAAATATTTTCAAGAGCCCCTTCCCGCTCGAATGAACGCCCCAAACTCAATCTTTAAAACAGGTCCACACGGCTGCAGAGGACGCTCTATCTCACTGCACTCTTTCCCGTCCCCCGATGGGGGGGACCCTGGGGAATTTGACTGGTCGGGTTTTTAGTGGGTATTTCATATTTCCCATTCTGCTGGTCGCTCCTAGGTGAACAGCGTGAGGCATGGGATTATCTTCTAGTGGTGAGGTAGCACATCCAGGCGTTGGACTGGCAGGATGGGCTTTATTTTGGAGCTCATTATCTTTTTAACGGCAGCCGTTCGGTCCAGCCCGGCAGCGCTGCCGGTGGTCCCGGGGATTTTCGGTGAGATTCCAGTGAGATTTAAATTAGATAATGGATTTAGCTGGAGCGTGTTGGTGCTTGACGCTGGCCAATATATGTCGAGCGAACACGGAGGAGATTGCTCGTTGTACGGAGACTCCATCGGATGGGCGGTGGTTTTGGAGGTGTGGTTTTCAAGATATGCAGCTCGCCTCTCATACAGACAGGGATTTGTAAGTACACTCACACACACACAGCACAGCACACACTTACGATATTAGCTTTACCGCCTTGCCGATAGGTGCCTGGTAGGTGCCTTAACACGCTCATAACCTCTATAGCAACGGAGCGACTCGGTTCCAAATATACCGGGAGGGTGGCGCCCGCAAAAAAAGGCGTTGAAAACAGATGTTACAGCAACAGGGAGCGTCGCGTCGGCACGATTCGTTCCACTGCCTGGACCAAGGGCGTCGGGCAGATTTCAGCACCGAAGCGCCTACAATGTTTGAAGCGCCAGAAACGAACCCCTTTCACCGCTGGGTTCTGGTTCTGGTGCTGGACGCTCCCGCTCCTTTGGACACCGAAATTGTTCGTGACATCTTTGACTTCCCGCCCCTGCCTCCCGCTGAGTAGCCTTCCGAGCAACAAAAAAAAAACATTTTTCTAATAGCGTTTTCTAGCTCGAAGCGAGGGCGGACGAAAGCGCTAAACGCTGGATCATGCGATCGTCAAGGAAATGTCACGCCGTCTGTAACATGTCTTTCCGGAGGTTCGTTGCCAGCGCCAGGTTTTCGCATGTGTGTGTGTGTGTGCGCGCTATGTCAGGGGAAGCGGAACAAACGAGCGCTATAATAGCAATTGGCCCGAAGAAACTCGTGGTTGTCGTGTTCGTTGCCGTCTTGAGGTTGCCACACGCTACCGGGGGAGGGGAGTCCGATATGCCGGAAAGCCGGATATGGGCCGCTTGATTGCTCCCCCGGATTCGATTTCGAAACTCGCCAACCCAAAAGCCAGCGTTCAACGTTTCAACGCCCCGGCCCGGACCAAAAAATGAGCAATTTCCGTGCAAAGACATTACGGCAGGTGTGCGTGCCGACTGAGCACTAGCAGGGCCGAGCTGTCAACACCACCACCAACGCCACCACCGCTGCTACTACTTGCTGCTTGCGAGCGCTCTGGAGAGACGCACGAACCTGGTGTTGTTTGCTACGCGATGCCCAAAATGGCGGAACGAGGATGGTAAGATCGTGCCTGCTGGCCCGATTTCTGATGTCACGGGAACGGTGGAACAGTGATCGTGAACTCCGGGGCCGTGTGTGGATGTATGTGCTACCTACCGATCGGAGCGCTGTCGAAAGGTGCGCATTCCAGCGATGGGCGCACCGCCCGTGCCATCTCACCATCTCTGTTTCTCTCTCTTTCTCTCTCTGGTGCCAAGGACGCCAAATCAGGCGTCCAGTAGGTTTAGTTGATTGAATAGTGTGTGTGCGGCAGACCGCCTACATGTAGAACACCGCTCCCACACACGCCAAAACAACACACACACATACGCACACTCCAACACCCGCACACGAACACAGCGGCACACACAATATATCTTTAAAAAAAAAAACAACAAACAAACACTGCCGCACTCAGTCTCAGTAGCTCAGTTGTGTGCGCAGCGCACAAGCTAGCACCAGGGGAACGGGGAAATTGGTGATGGCGTCACCGTCCACTGGTGCGCTTTCTAGATGGCGCTGCCGTCAGTGAACCCCCCAGTGTGCGTGTGATCCCGAGCTCGTTGCGGTTGATAGAAGAATGGGCTATACACGGTTACAAAAACGGGCAGATTAGATAGGACAGGGGCAAGCAGGAGAGGGGCGCGAGCGCTTGGGACCCTAGTCTAGTCTGGGAGCCTGCCGAAAGCTAGCCTGACACTACACTGCTACTACCGGAAGTGAGTCGATGAGAGCTGGAAGGATCTCCACTGGGAAGTGGCAGAGAACTAGCGCTATACATACCTGCGTCTTTACTAGCAGCTGCACGCCACGTGGGAGACGTTTTTGGAATTAGCTCCAATATCTTGGATCTAGTGTCTATGCTGACCTCGGGACACTTCACTGGACACTTCAAACACGTACCACTTGTTTCGTTTGCCTTCTTCAGGTGTAGTTTGATTGGGTAGAGCGTGGAGTTAATCCGCACCAGATACGAGCGCTGTTACTTCGTGATTACTTTAGCCACTGAAGCACCGGGCCGAAGTTCACGCACTTGCTGTATTTTTGTTTGTTTTTTTTTATATTTTTTATTTTGCTGAACCCTTCTTCCTGTTAGTGTTTGTTGTTTGTTTTGTTTTGTTTTTTTTTGTTAAATTTGCTGTCCTAGCAGCAACGGCGGCAGCAGGAGCAGCAGCAGTTGCAGGCAGTAGCAAACTTCCAATCCAGGCAGGCACCAACAGCGCTAGCTACACACGGGCAAATCTTCATCTTTACCTTCACCGTACTTGCAGCATACTGAGCGGGCTCGGACGGTACCGTCAGCGAACCGTTCTCCGGGGGCCGTTTGCCACCCCTTCGTGCGGGCGGCCGATTCGGCTGCGGTTCGTCCTGTCGGGTGCCGTTCGGGTCGCTCGGGTATGACGGTATGTCGGTATGCCGGGCGTCCGCGAGCGAGACGGTTGCGCTCGGGCCGGACAGGAACGGCACGACTGCGTTTGTTGTGGAAAGCGATGTTTGGGGCCTGCGACGCCTGCGCAGCGAACACCACGGGCTAGGAGTCGCTTCGCCGTGCGACGCGACCGATGGGATCCGCCTCGCGCGCTGCATTCGTGGAGGGTCCGCGTTTCCATTGCAGTTGCGGTCCAATCGGGGAAAGCGATGTCTTTGACCGGACGTGGGCTTCGCGGGGCCGTTACGGGCGCAGCGTTGGTGGCGGCGTGCGTTCTCGGGCGCAGTTGCAGTTGCAGTTTTGCGTTCGCAACTGGTCAGCGACACCGGGCGTCTTGGTCCAATCCAGGGCCGTGGTCGAAAGCCGTCCTGCTCTGCGTACGCCGAACGCGAAGGGTAAAGGCATATAGGGAGCCCGCACGAGACTCGCACGCTCCGTCCGCATGATACGTTTTGTTCGCTCGTTGTTGCTGCTGGTGTTGTGGCTGCCGTTGAAACTTAGCACACGGCGAGTCCTTCCTGCAAGACTTTCTCCACCCGATGAAACCCAAGGGGGCCCGGGACCCTGTTGCCCCCGTACTGCGGGCAATACTTTCTTGAAGAAGTTTCTGCTCCAGTACTGGCTGCATCGATTTTGTTTCGTCAGGGCGAGAGTTTCACTTTTTATCATTTTTTCGAATCAGCGTTTTTTTTGTTTTTTGTTTGCGCCATAGGTAGCCAACCACCGTCCAAACGGGGCAATATGCCAGCTAGCAAGATTTAGACGTTCTCCCGGGTTACATTACACACATTTGCTTGCTTGCAGACGCTTGCAGATGTTTCCAGCGTTCGCTCTAGCCGATGAAGAAAATCTTGATCCACCCACGGTGGCTCCTCGAGGAGGTTTCTTACTTTCACAAGAAATACTTGCACGAAACGATCGCTTCCTCGCCGCCATTCAACCACCAGAACCCGCCGGTGTAGTAACAATCCGGATCAATTATTCATAAAATTGCGACACTCTTCACTCACGCGCCTTGACCCTCCCGCTGGTCGCTGCGCTGTCCTGGTAATGGATCGTCCTGAACAAAAAAAAAAACCCCTGATGTGTAAACCCTGGACCGGAGCGTGGAACACAAAAACGAAGCACAAGAGCGAGAGAGAGAAAAAAAAAGCAAACTTTAACTTGCGACCGCACCAGCCCGCGTAGGAACGCGAGGCTGAAAACCGCAAAACAACCACTTTGGTGAATGAATTAACAAATAAACCACACCCACACACACACTCACAAATGCAGGAACACTGGAGAATGGGAACACCTGCTCTTCCTTTATCGGGACACATTTAAAAAACAACATTCCCGAGCGTGTCCTTACGTCGACCGGGGCCGGGGTGGACCACCGTATTGAATGCTGAATATTTAATTCGGATCGAAACGGCGTCGGGAGGAAGAGAGAGAGAAAAAGAGAGTGAGAGAGCAACCGAAAGGGAAAAAATAATAATAAATACTCCCTCCCCCGATCGTTTTCATCGCGAGACGCGTGCGGGAAATTTCTCACGCTACATTTTCGTCGTGGCCGTACCGATCACTCCCGGTTTGCCTTTGGTCCTTCGAGCCAGAAAAATGAGGTAAGATGCGTTAGGAAGAAGCTTGAGTAGCATCCAATTGTTTTATGAGGAAAAAAAAAAACGAAAACTTTACTATGTGTAAGCGGTGAGTTTGGGTTCTTCGAACCGGTATTAAGTTGATTTTCTCCGAGCGCTACTTGAAGATACGAAAGCTAGTAAAACATTTCTCATACGCCTATATTTTGAAACATTCATGTCCCCGTACATTTAGTTACATTTTAATTTTTGTTTTCAATTTTTTCAAACTGCTTGTCTAAAACAGGTTAAATTATACATGCAAATGATGAACATAATTAACTAAAATCGTTCGTCATTCCTCGTGCCAAACCACTTCCAGATATTATTTGGTCCTTCGAGCCGGATTCAAATCGGTTCAATCTCTAAAAACCATTGAGCCTACTTGATGTGACAATCCCGCACGGCTCAAAGTACCTGATTTCGTGTAACAAATGTAAACAAACAAATAAAAGGATAAACTTTGCGCACCCTGCTGCTCGGCCAAACGTTAGAAGTCATCGCCAACGGTACGGCCTGCGAAAAGGGCCTAACCACGCAAAAGATGAAACGGCACGCCCGCTTCGGTGACCCTATTTCTCTAGTTGCTGCGGTGAGTTTTTTGCATCCCACCCTCGCGTCTTATGTCTAATCAAATAAACCACAGCACCGGGACGCTCGCGCCAAATAGCCCTTGTAGAACGCACGAGACCCTCGTTCTTCGCATTCCAAGTGCCTTTTGTCCGAACTGGAACCTCCGAAAGAATGTCCAGCCTTGGGCGGGTGGGGAAAGGAGTTGGGTTAGCCAACTGGTTGTTGTTGTTGTTGTTGAAACGGTAACTTACAATCAACTGACCACAGCTGGAATGAGCGTTACTGTGCCCCTTTCGGTTAGTCGAGTTTATGGAGAAGAATGAGTCAACGCCTGGAGGCAATTCAAAGCCTGGGCTGTTCAGGCCGCAGCTTCTAGTTTCTAGATATATAAAAAAAATAAATCTGTCATGTCAATGCATTCATTGAACGATTTTTTTTCGCCGATTCCTTCCTGACGCGATCATCTTCACGTGAGTTTAGTGTTGGGTGAACATTTACTGCATATTTTTTGTTCCGTCCCTAGTCCGAAACGAGCCCAAGGACGAAGAAAGTACCACAGATGAAACCCGAAAACCGAACGCAAAAATTAAAACAGCTTCCTTCCGACCGAACGGAGGGTTTTACTGGCAGAACCTTATCTACCCCTTCCCTTCGCTCAACCTCCCCCCCCCCAGCCACCCGTTCGGCAGTTGGTTTTCCGGGAAGAGTTTCCCAACATGTCCGGGGCTTTTTGGCGATGGAACACGAAGGAATCTTTAATGAGAACGTGACGTGGATTCAGAAACATAAATTAAGATCGGGAAAGCAGAAGGGCCGCTGTTTGCCGAGTGGCGTCTCGGATGGATGTGTGTACGTATACGAATGACAAACCCATCATCAACATCATCATCATCGGCATCATCACCAGGGCAGCCGAGAAAGCCGAGAAGATAAAAGATTATTTTAAGCCGGGCCGAAGGATAGGGCCGCTCGGCTAATAACCCAACCCCTCCCCATCCTCCGGCTAGTTCGCTTCGCGGTGAAGATGATGGGCAGCGCACGGTACGCCAAAATCGAAAAAGAAGTGCGTACCGGCTCCGATCACAGGCGGTGGCGGGAGCGCGGTAGCTCCGGCAAATGAGATTTACTTCCGCACTTAACGTCAGCGGAATAAATTAGTGGAATCATTTCGGGTTTAATTTCCAGCGTACAATAAACTGGCGAATGAAATTTATACGGAAGCGGAGATTGCGTTAGCTGCCACCGTGCGTGCTCTGTACGGAGCGGGTGGAAGGGGGAAGGAGGGAGGTAGCGGAGGAGAGCGCACATGAGCACATGGACCCAAGAAGTGAAGCGACCAGCAAGATGGACATCGACGAGCCCATGGCCGTGCGTGGCATAAATAAGGAATTAGGTCCTCCCGAGGCTTAACCCTTGTATGGGAGGAGGCGGCCTCACTAATCAGGGCGGCGGAGCCGTTGCATTAATGACCGGTTCGAACCGGATGCGTACCGGGGCGGCCTGTCCCTTTTCGCAATACGCTCTCCCTGCCCCACGACCACCAGCCGTTCAATGAAATGTTGATGAAGAGGACGTGCGAGTGTAGGCGTTGAAGTGTGGAGCATCAGTTGGTGCTGGGATAATCCCGGACGGTTAAGTCCTGAAGCGGCGTACCACTGCCCGTATAATAGGATTGCATCCTATCAAGAAAGGGTTTAACGTTGCCGTACTATACGTCTTTGGAATAGCGTCGTTTTAAAGCAAAGTTGCTTCCCGGCGAGCGTCTTACAAGCGCCTAAAGTAGGAGCTGGTTTACATTGGTACCTAACGAACTTAGGAAGATTACAAACACTGACTCGAAATTTTTACCCAAAGCTAATCGATGTCCACAGATGTCTC